>ML833471.1:0-38363 GCA_009831015.1 Picea engelmannii
TATTAGTTTTTTGTGTGATAGTCATACATGCAAGTTTGTTCCATGAAGGATTGCATCATGCTAATAACATTAAACAATCAATTTTGATTGAAAATGGTTGTATTTTATAGGTACAACAACATGGTTTTTCTTCAGTGATAATGCAACGTTCATTATTGCAAATGGGTATGTTGTTTGTTAGTTATAACATCAACAACGTATGACTGTACATTGCCAGCTATACCAATCATTATGATTTGCTTCTGATTTCTTGATCTTCTTGTTTTGTTTTCCCTTTATAGATTTAGACTATCAATTGATACAATAACACTCCGCACTTTCCATTCTCGATCTCTCTTTCTGTATTGTCTACTTCGTTTCTTATTTTGTCATGGTATCAGAACACGGGAGTTAAGACTCTTCACAGAGCCTGGATATCAGTCCGCTAAAAGAGCCTGAAGAACAATCTGCATTCCGCTAAAGCAACATTGGAGACATTTCAGCGGGAGGAGGCACACTTGAAGAAGAATATTCAAGACGAAGCGTTCAAGAACTTGTTGAATTCCTTCTTCAGGAGGAAGATGCAGAAGTAGTAGAGGAGAAGCTACATCAACCATTAGATCGGCCACGAGAATAGATCTGGGCCGTCAGATCAAGCCCAACTAGGATGAGGAGCATGCAGAAGAGCCGAACAGATCTCAACCGTTAGATCTAAGTACAAGTGACAACACCCGTAAGATCAAGCAAGATTAATTCATGACTGTCAGATCTCGTTAAAGGCAGATTGATGGTGGAGAGAAGACACATGACAGCTCGACGAATCTCGTGCAAGGGTTGCAGAGAAGTCGAATCTCCCAAAGTTACTAAGCCCGAAACGAATCTTGTCTGTTGATCCAGGCAGAGGACGTGTGTCAACAGATCCTACAGTCCGGTGGTATAGCACTCCGAAGGACTGTGGTCGAGAAGGTGTCTAGGTCCTCGAAGTCCTGGAGAGCTGAAGCAACTCTGGACCGTTGGATCCAGGAAACACGTGTCAGACGATCCCACACTCTGCGAGTTCGCTAATTTGACACTCTAGAGGATAGCTGGCATTGTGCATTGAAAAGGCCCGAAGCCCTGAAGTCCCGGAGAGGATCGAGACCATTGATTTAAGTGGATGTGTGGCGCTAGATTCGGAGGTTCGGAGCACCAGCACTCCAAAAGAACTAAAGTGTACTGAGTCACGAACTCCCGAACTCCCAAAGCTCCGAAGAGTCGGAGTCAATCTAGGCCATTGATTATGGTGGACACATGGAATCCATTTGATAGTTCGACGATCTGAGAACTGTTAAGCAGTGCCAGAAAATCCCCAAAGGCTGAAGCATCGAAGTGGATCTTGACCACTCGTTCCAGAAAACATTTGAACTATTGGATCAAGCTTAGATCACTCTGAAGATTCGACACTTCGACAAATTTGTGTCGTTGACGACAGGGAGAAAACTCCCGAAGTCCCGAAAATAATCTCGGCCATTGGTTGGCTGAGCGTTGTGGGCCATTGATATTTATTACTGTTTCGGAATTTCGACGTCGGCGGATACGAAGAGTCGTGCTATCTGGATGACCAAAAGAAATTGTCGAAGCCCAAAAGGAAGTAATCTGAACCGCCCATCCATCAGAGCTCGAGGACCGTCGATTTAATACTTCGACGATTCGAAAGATTTGTGAAAAGGTATTGTGAAAAACTCGCCAAAGTCGTTGATCTAGTGGAGGAATAGGAGCCGTCCGATCTTCCTATTGATGAATGCAACTATGTGAGACATTCTCCAGCTTACAAACCTGTGAGGTGTGGATCATTGCAACTATGTGAAGACTTTCTCTTAGCTTACAAACCTGCGAGAAAGCCCCTAAGAAGGGTACGTGGTTCCTTCCTGAGACAGAGCTAGGAACGTAGAGATGAACTCCTCCATTCAGAGAGTTGAGAATAACTCTGGATGATTATCCAATGGGAAAGACAATTTGTTGAGTTAGGACGTGCCTGTGGCTGAGCACAAGGTGAACATGTGAAATCCCAAAGTTCTGGGTGCATCTTCATGAGAACAAAAATGAAGATGATGTATTAGCCTCCTATGAGCAACAGAGTTGACGAGAAGACTCCAGATGATTCTCCTGTGTGTGGAAGTGGGAAAGAATATCTGTAGAGCGGATGTGCCTATGGACGAGCACGGGTGAACGTGTGAAGATCTGGTTCTCCTGTGTAATGCAATGAATCAGAGCTATGACATCCCTATGGATGTGCCCCTAGTGGATGATCACTAGTGGGTGTATCAGATCCTTTGCTATATATTGTTTAATATTCAGACCTACCTGTAACCCTAATTGTTATGCAAAGGGTACAAGTCGGCCCTACCTTAATGTGTCTAATAATAAATGGAAAATATAATTAATATTGTTAATAATAATAATAAATATAAAGTGAATTAGAGAGGTCGACCCTGTTGAGCCAATAGACGTCTTTGTTGATTGGACAAGTTTAAAATAAGTAAGGGATGTTTCTCCATTGTGGAATCATATCTTCCTTGTGTGTTTGGAAATTACAACAAATACATCTATTTGGGAAAAGGTGCGCACCTCTCTTAGGCGCTAGTCTTCTAGGGCTTAAGCACCCTCTTGTGTGCTAGGTCATTCTTGGTGGTGAAAGGTCTTTCTCTTAAAGAATATAACATAGTATTTGGTTGGGTTTTCTTCCCTTGTTGAGAAGGGTTTCCCAGGATATTTCTTGTGTTCTTGTGCATGGTGTTTCTTCTTGTGATCTTGGTTGCTGCAACATGCTTGTTTATGGTTAAGACATGATAAAATTAAATGAACTACATGCTTAACCTAGATTATTGAAAAATCAACATGGTATCAGAGCGTAGGTCTTGAAGATCCCATTGCACAAGCATTTTCTACCTCCTTCTCTCACTCATTTGCAGAAACCGTATGACCCTCCTAGGGTTTCCAGAAAATCCGTACAACCTGCTTTTCTAAGAGTTTTCACCACTCAAAACTTGGACGCTTGGGCTAGAAAAGACATAGAAGGGTATGACCTCCTTCAACATACCTCCAACAATTCTCAGATCTAAAATCTGGGTATTTCAAAATTTTGACCCTAAAGGTTTCTAGGGTTTCACCAAAATTCTGCAGAAATTTCTGAATCATATTTCTGAAAATTTCTTGAAGAAGCTCCACAACTTACCAGGGTTATCATATTTATTAAAGGCTTATTTCTGGTAGTCATAAGCCCAACAAAACCTAAAAGTGCTAGCCTAGCCTAGACTTTAGGTTTTCTAGCCTAGTTGACAAGGGTTTGTGAAGATGAGCAAATTCACGATGGGAAGCAAGCTCAATACAAAACTCCAAAGCAATGAAGACATCAACATCTCAACACTCTTAGGTATGGTTCCTATCAAGGAAAATACTTGGCTAATTGACAGTGGTGCCTCCAAGCACATGACCAGTATTAGAAATCATCTAACACACTTCGTTGAGAAAGAGACACATCTACATGTTGTCCTTGGAGATGATGCTAGATATAATCTGAGAGGAGTTGGAACTTCTACTTTTCAACTAGATTCAGATATGCATCTTAAACTAGAAGAAGTTCTATATGTACCCGGAATAAAGAGAAACCTTGTCTCTATTTCAGTCCTTGAAGACAAAGGTTACAAAATTACTTTATCAGAAGGAAGAGTTCTTGCATGGCACAAAGACTCTCATATTAGCCTTTCCAAAGTAATTGGTGTCAGAGAAAACAACTTGTACAACTTGACCATCAAACCAGTTTAAGCATTATTACATGACACTATCATCCTGAGTGAGTTATGACATATAAGACTTGCTCACATTCATTATATAGCTCTTCCATCTCTAGGGAAAATGGTAACAGGTCTACCAGAGATCCAGATCCAACATAAAGGTGTTTGCAAAGGTTGTGCCCTTGGAAAAAATGTTAAAGGATCCTTTCCTAGCAGTGACAACAGATCCAATGAAATCTTGGACTTGATACATTCAGATGTACGTGGGCCAATGACTGTTGCATCCTTAAATGGGTACTTGTACTATGTACTCTTCATAGATGATCACTCTAGGAAAAATTGGATTTACTTTCTGAAGAAAAAAGATGGAGTCCTTGCCAAGTTTCAAGAATTCAAAGCTCAGGTTGAAAACCTGATGGGAAGAAAAATCAAAGTATTGAGATTAGACAACGGAGGAGAATACATCTCAAAAGAATTTAACAATTTTTGTATTTAAGCATGGATCAAGAGGGAGTTCATAGTTCCTTACAACCCTCAACAAAATGGGGTCGCTGAAAAGAAAAACAAAACTATCATTGAGACAACTAAAGCAATGATACATGATCAGATTCTACCTATGAATCTATGGACAAAAGCATGTATGACAACAATATATGTTCAAAACCGTAGTCCTCATCAGATCCTGAAGAACATTACTCCAGAAGAATCTTTCACCAAAGTGAAGCCTGAGATCGAACACTTCATAATATTTGAATGTCCAGTGTACCTTCATGTACCCAAAGAAAAGAGATCCAAACTAGAACCTTAAGGAAGAAAGGGTACATTTGTAGGATACAACGAATCCTCAAAAGCATACCAAATAGACATCCCAGGTCAGAGACAAATTGAAGTAAGTAGAGATGTTACCTTTGAAGAAGAAGTAGCTTTCCAGAAATCCGGAGAGGCTTAGATGGGAATTTATAGCGAAAAAATACCTTCTCCCCCTTCAGTAGTTCAGAGGGAGAAATATATCATTACAGATGAACCAACAACTCCAGTTGATCCGGTTGCTCCAACAAATTCTGATGCTCCAAGCAACATACCCCAAAATGTCACAGTTGGACATAAGAGATCTTCTTGGGCTCGTCAAACTTTAGAAGAAGCAGAAGGACATAAAGATCCACAAGGAGCAACCGGAGAAAGAAAGAGACCAAAAAGATTCTCAAACTACCTTTTAGCCATGACCCACATTATTGATTCAGAGCCATCCTGTCATGGAGAAGTTGCATGTGAACAAGTTTGGAAAGATTCCATGATTGAAGAATATCAATCTATATTAAAAAATGATGTATGGGATGTTGTTCCAAGACCAGAGGGAAAATCTGTAGTGATGTCCAAATGGATTTACAAAATCAAACATGCTGTCGATGGAAGCATTGAAAAATACAAAGAAAGATTTGTGGCTAGAGGGTTTTCACACATAGAGGGAGTTGACTATGACAAGACGTTTGCACCGGTAGCCAGATATATCTCCATCCGATCTATCATTTCACTAGCCGCTTCCATGGGATGTAAGCTACATCAGATGGATGTAAGGACAACTTTCCTCAATGGTGAAATTGAGGAAGAAGTTTATATTGAGCATCCAGAAGGTTTCGTTATGCACAATGAAAAATCTCATGTATGCAAGTTGAAGAAAGCCCTATATGGCTTAAAACAAGCACCACGTGCTTGGTACAATAAAATGGATGGATTTCTGATGAGTTTAGGGTTCAAAAAAAGTACAGTTGACCCAAACTTGTATTATCACATTGATGGAAATGAGTGTCTGATATTAGTCCTATATGTGGATGACCTCTTCCTCACCAGTTCAGAAAGACTCATTGCAGAATGCAAACAAGACTTCACTGCCAAATTTGAAATGAAGGATTTGGGCCTAATGCATTATTTCTTGGGACTAGAAGTATGGCAGAGAAAATATGAGAGTTTACTAAGTCAAGGAAAATATACTATGGAGATACTAAAGAAGTTCAAAATGACAGACTACAAATCCATGCCTACTCCAATGGTAATGGACTTAAAGAAAATGAGTGACACTGATTCATGAGACATTGATCCTCATTTATATCAAAAACTTATTGGATCTTTGATGTATTTGGTTAACACCAGACCAAACATTTTCTATACAGTAAATGTGCTTAGCCAGTTTATGAACCAACCAAAACAAACACATTGGATAGCTGCAAAACACATATTGAGATACTTACAAGGAACAATTGGTTATGGCCTGAGATATGCAACCAATGTAGACTTAATCTTGGAAGGATATGCCGATGCAGATTGGGTAGGAAGCATAGTGGATAGAAATAACACTTCAGGTTGCTACTTCACCTTAGGATCAACCATGGTTTTCTGGTGTAGTAGAAAACAAAACTATGTGGCCTTAAGTACAATAGAGGTAGAGTACATTGCACCAAGTGTGGCAGTTCGTGAAGCTGTGTGGCTTTGTAAACTTTTGACAGATTTGTTCGATCATAAGACGGATCCGACGACTATTCATTGTGACAACTAGAGCTGTGTAAAGCTCTCCGAGAACCCTTTGTTTCATGACAAATCGAAACACATTGAAATCAAGTATCACTACATCAGAGACATGGTGCAGATGAAGACAATACATGTACATTATCTTTCTACTCATGAACAAGTTGCAAATATCTTCACTAAACCACTTGCCAAGACAAAGTTTGAGTATTCTCGTGAGAGATTTGGCCTGATGGAAAATTCATCCCTAGCTAAGAGGGAGTGTTGATGAATGCAACTATGTGAGACATTCTCCAGCTTACAAACCTGTTAGGTGTGGATCATTGCAGCTATGTGAAGACTTTCTCTCATCTTACAAACCTGAGAGAAATCCCCTAAGAAGGGTACATGGTTCCTGCCTGAGATAGAGCTAGGAACGTATAGATGACCTCCCCCATTCAGAGAGTTGAGAAGAACTCTAGATGATTTTCCAGTGGGAAAGGCGATCTGTTGAGTTAGGACGTGCTTGTGGCTGAGCACAAGGTGAACGTGTGAAATCCCAAAGTGCTGGGTGCATCGTCATGAGAAAAGAAATGAACAGTGATGTATTAGCCTCCTTTGAGCAACATAGTTGATGAGAAGACTCCAGATGATTCTACTGTGTGTGGTAGTGGGAAAGAGGATCTGTAGAGTAGAGGTGCCTGTGGACGAGCACCTGTGAACTTGTGAAGATCTGTTTCTCCTGTGTAATGTAGTGATTCAGAGCTATGCCATCCCTATGGATGTTCCCCTAGTGGATGAGCACTAGTGGGTGTATCAGATCCTTTTCTATATACTGTTCAAGAGTCATACCTACTTGTAACCCTAATTGTTATGTAAAGGGTATAGGTCAGCCCTATCTTAATGTGTCTAATAATAAATGCAAAAGATAATTAATATTGTTAATATTAATTATAATAATAATAATAAATATAAAGTGACTTAGAGAGGTCGACCCTGTTGAGCCAATAGATGTCTTTGTTGACTGGACAAGTTTAAAATAAGTAAGGGATGATTCCCCATTGTGGAATCATATCTTCCTTGTGTGTTTGGAAATTACAACAAATACATCTACTTTGGAAAAGGTGCACACCTCTCTTGGGTGCTAGTCTTCTAGGGCTTAAGCACCCTCTTGTGTGCTAGGTCATTCTTGGTGGTGAAAGGTATTTCTCTTGAAGAATATAGCAAAGGATTTGTCTGGGTTTTCTTCCCTTGTTTAAAAGGGTTTCCCATGATATTTATTGTGTTCTTGTGCATGGTGCTTCTTCTTGTGATCTTGGTTGCTGCAACATTCTTGTTTATGGTTAAGACATGATAAAATGAAATGAACTAAATGCTTAACCTAGCTTATTGAAAAATCAACACTTCCCCTTTTTGATGATCGACACTTCACGAGTGTTGTGTGTGTTGCAACACTCAACAAAAATCGCCGAAGCCCAAATCAAAGAAATTTGAGCCGTTGATCTCTAATCAATGAGGACCGTTGATCTATTAGTATATTCACCAGTTTGCCCATTCGGCGGATCTGAGGTTTTAGAATGCCCGAAGCCCCGAAGCACCTGGTTCTTATCCCTTGGTCATATGAGGGGTTAAAGTTAAAATTCTTTTTCGTTAAAAAGAAACGCCCATAGCACCTGGTTTTCGCCATTAAGAGAGACTACATTCGAATAAAGAATAAAGCTTGAAGTCCCGACTCTGTAAGATCTCGTGCTCGGATAGTCGGATCCAACCAGATCAGAGCTAAAGAAGTGATCTGGCCCATGTTTTTCGGCCCAAAGTCACGCAAAATATTTTGCTGACCCATTTTTGCACGCTGAAAACAGGAAGATGATATGTCTTCTTGCATATATCATAGGTATTTTTCATCCATGAGAAAAAGAACGAACAATACTAATAGTTTGTTTTCTGTTCTATTTTTTTTTTACAAAAATGGCCACCTCTAACAATCTAGGACCAACGCAAGGGCCAATTATTCTTGGAAATAACTATGAATTTTGGTCTCTTAGAAGGAGATCCTTCCTACAAGCACAAGATTGCTGGGATCCAGTGGATCTTGGCTATGTGGAACCAGATCCAGTAGATCTAGCTACCATGAACAAACAAGAAAGAGATGCTCTGGAAGAACAGAGGAAAATAGAGAATAAGGCCAAATTTTTGATTCAAAACTCAGTGGATGACTCAATTTTCTAAAAAATCATAGGTGTTGTTACCTCAAAATAGGCCTAAGACATTCTAAGTACAACCTACCAGGAAAATGACAAGGTCAAAATAGTCAAGCTGCAGACCTTGAGGACACATTTTGAGACTTTAAAAATGTTAGAGTATGAAAATATTGATCAATTTATGACCAGAGTCATAGGAATTGTAAATAAGATCAGGTTGATTGGTGAAGCCATCCCTGATCAGAGGATTGTTGAGAAATTCCTCAAAAGTCTTCCAAAGAAATTTGCAATGGTTGTTACAACCATCCTTGAATCCAAAGATCTGTAAAAATTTTCAATAGATGAACTAATGGGTTCTCTCTTGTCACATGAGATCAGACTGCATCTAGAAGATGAGTTAATATCCAATGCCTTCAAGACTCAATTCTCTTTCAGTAGAGGGAGAGGAAGAGGTAGAGGAAAAGGTCATAGAGGAAGAGGGAGAAGTACAATAAACCATCACTCGAGTGAAGGTCACACACATCAAAGTCAACATCATACTTTCCATCCTCAAAGAGGCAGAGGGAGGAGATACAATGACAAGGCGAGCATACAATGCTATTACTGCAAAAAATACGGGCACTATGAATCTGAATGCAGGAAGAAGCAAGAATATCAACATTCAGGCAGAGCCCATGTCACAAATCATGAAGGAGACACCTCATATGGGATGTTTATCTCATGTCACAAAACTTAAGAATAACACAAAGAACTTTGGTTGCTGCACAATGGATGCAACAATCACATGACATGTAACAAAGATTTACTTTCTTGGATTGATTCTTCTATTTCATCTGATATTACACTCAGAGATGACTCTTTAGTCCAAGTTAAAGTCAAAGGAACTGTACCTATTCTTACTAAACAAGATGTAAAGAAATACATTAAAGATGTCTATCATGTTCCATATCTAAAACATAATTTGTTAAGTGTAGGACAACTAGTTGAAAATGACTATAAGGTACTTTTTGAAGGAGCATCATGTAGGATATATGACAAACCTCCTAGCAGGAAATTGATTTCTGAAATCCACATGACTATGAATAAAATGTTTCCCCTGACCCTTAGAACTGCAAATTTGACCCAATCTTATGTAGAAAGTGCATCCACCCCCAATGAAACTATGATATGGCATGGAAGATTTGGACATCTACCCTTTCAGAGTCTAAGTCTCGTACAAAAGAACTCCATGGTCAAAGGTCTACCTATCTTCAAAGAGAAAAATCCCCCATGTGAGTCTTGCATTCTTGGAAAACATAAGAGAACAAGATTTCCATGGTCCTCCTCTCAATCCAAACAACACTTAGAGCTAGTTCACACTGACCTATGTGGACCAATGCAAACAAATTCAATAGGTGGTAGCTTTTATTTTCTAACATTTATTGATGACTTTAGCAGAAAAATATGGATTTATTTCCTCAGACACAAGTATGAAACCTTTGCAAAGTTCAAGGAGTTCAAGGCTGAAGCTGAAAAACAGAGTGGGAAATATGTGAAGGTTCTTAGGTCAGATGGAGGAGGAGAATACTCTTCAACATAATTTGCAAATTTTTGCAAATCCCAAGGCATAATCATGCAAACCACAACCAGGTATACTCCATAACAAAATGGAATGGTTGAGAGGAAAGACCAGACTATAATGAACATGGCAAGGACCCTTCTCAGAGAGAAATGTCTGTCAAATTTATTTTGGGCTAAAGTTCTAGCATGTTCAACTTATCTTCTGAATAGATCTCCAACCACCAGTGTCAAGATGAAGGTCCCTCAAGAAGCATGGAGTGGGACAAAACTGAATGTTTCTCATCTTAGGACTTTTGGATGCATTGCATTCACTCACATACCTTCCGAATTGAGAAAAAAACTTGATGATCGAAGTGAGAAATGCATTTTTGTTGGCTACAATGAGACATCCAAAGCCTACAGACTCTACAATCTGATTTCAAAGAAACTAATTCTTAGCAGAGATATCAAATTTCTTGAAAATCAGTGTCGGAGTGAGTATGAAAATCACCCTATGAACAATCAAAATCCATTGTTGCCACTTCCTGAACACACAGAAAATTCAGGACAACAAACACATCAGTCTGTCCTTCCAATTTTGCAGGTACAAGGACAACCTGAAAGTTCTCAGGAAAACTCTTCTTCAATAAGAAATTCATCCTTTGAACTTCAAAATCATAGAACTCGAAGCTTGAGAGAAATCCATCAACATTTGGATGATATTGAAAAGCACAATCTTTTTTCATTAATGTCATGTCAACCTACATCTTTTAAAGAGGAAGCTAAAGAGCCACATTGGGTTAAAGCCATGAACCAAGAGATTGACTCCATTGAGAAGAACAAGACATGGGATCTTGTTGATCTGCCCAAACATAAGACAAGTATTGGTGTCAAGTGGGTTTACAAGACTAAGCTCATTGAAAATGGACAGATTGAAAAACACAAAGCAAGACCTATTGCCAAAGGATTCTCATAGCAACTAGGCATTGACTATGGTGAAAATTTTTCTTCAGTAGCACGGTTGGACACTGTAAGGACTCTATTAACCATAGCCGCTCAACACAAATGGAAAGTATACCATATGGATGCCAAGTTAGCTTTCCTGAATGGTGTCTCAGAAGAAGAGGCCTATGTGGATCAACCACCTGGATTTGAAGTCAAAGACCAGCCAACCAAAGTGTATCGGTTGAAGAAAGCCTTGTATGGATTAAAGCAAGCTCCAAGAGCTTGGTACATCATAGTTGATACTTACATGATCAAGAGTGGTTTCAACAGAAGCCAAAATGAGCCAACTCTATACACAAAACAAATTAGCAAGAAGTATGCAACAAACATCCTCAAAAGATTCCGCATGGAAGACTGCAATCCAATAGATACTCCTATACCCCTAGGCACCAAATTGAGAAAGAAAGATGAAGGCCCTACAATGGACTCTACTTTGTACAAAATTTTAGTAGGCAGTTTGTTGTATCTTACAACAACTAGGCCTGGTATTATGTATGTAACTGACTTTGTTTCCCGGTTCATGGAATCTCCCAAAGATTCTCACTGGAAGATGGAAAAAATTATTCTAAGATATGTTGCTGGCACTCTCAATTTTGGTTTATGGTACACTCAGTTTGCAGATAATCATCTTTCTGGTTACACTGACAGTGATTTTGCAGGCAACCTAGATGACTGGAAAAACACCCCAGGGTATGCTTTTCACCTGGGCACAAATATGATTTCTTGGTTATGAAAGAAGCAACCCATTGTCTCAATATCTTCTGCAGAGGCAGAGTATGTCACTGCTACCTCAACTTCCTGTCAAGCTATGTGGCTGCGAAGACTATTGAATGACATGTCACATACAAAAAATGAGCCAACTCCTATATTCTCTGACAATACTTTAGTAATTGCTTTATCCAAAAACCATGTTTTTCATAAGAAAAACAAGCATATTGACACTCGCTTTCACTTCATACGCAAGCTAGTCAATAATGGTGAAATCACACTTTAATGTTATGGCTCACGAGACCAAATCGCAGACATCTTTACAAAGCCATTGGGAAAAACCATTTTTGATTTTTAGAGACAACACTTAGGCATTATCAATGTTGATGTTTGTAACTCTTGAGTTTAAGAGAGAGTGTTAGTTATAACCTCAACAATGTATGACTGTACACTGCTAGCTGTTCTGGATAGCTGTACCAGTCATTAGGATTTACTTCTGATTTCTTGATCTTCTTGTTTTGTTTTCTCTTTATAGCTTTAGACTATCAACTAATACAACTGCGCTCCACACTTTCCATTCTCGATCTCTCTTTCTATATTTTCTGCTTCGTTTCTTAATGGCAACAACCTAGAAAATGTTCGCTCTATTGGTTTTTGTGTGATAGTCATGCATTCAAGTTTGTTCCATGAAGGATTGCATCATGCTAATAACATTAAATGATCAGTTTTGACTGCAAATGGTTGTATTTTACAGGTACAACAATAGGGTTTTGCTTCGGTGATAATGCAACGTTCATTACTGCAAACGAGTATGATGTTTATGTTGGGTTGTTGTTTAGTGGGTGTAAAGAGTTTGTTTAAGGGGTATACATATCTCAGCCAAATTGTTGTTGTTTTTTATTTATATTTTATTTTTCAAATTTTAATTTGAAACCAAAGGTATCCCTAGTCACCAATTCAAAGCAATTCGATTGCAGCCAAATCATTGTTGGTTTTTATTTTTTTTTCAATTTTTTATTTCTTCATGAATTCATTTCTTTAACGATATTGTATACTTATAAAATGATTTCATTAATTACCCTGAAAGGCGTACACCTATTGACAATGGGCACATTTAATAGGTTTTTAGTGCTTAATCAATTTTGTATGGACAAGATTAAATATTTATGGAATATTCTTAGTCGTCCCAATAAATCAATGGTTGTGATTTCAACCACTATATTTCTCACTATTATAAAGGCATCATTTACATGTTTATTTTTTTACTTTTACTTGATCATATTTAAAATTTACTATGGTGACTAGCTGATTGGCACCTCTGAGTGATTAATAAAGATTAAGGTTTTATTACAGAGTGGAGAGATGTGAATCCGTGTTTCATTTTCTGAGCTAATCGAAACCTTTCAACGTTAGGAGATATCATTGACAAAATTTCTATAACATGAAAAAGAATTGCTCCCATTGTCTAGGTGTGAAAATTCTCCAAATAGATAAAACGACTCCCTACTATTAACCAGTCCAACTCAACAACCTCCATAAACAATTGTGAAAGTAAAATGCTAAGTAACCCTATTTTCCAACCAGATGTTAGCTGCCAGAATAGTAGATGTCGAACTTTTCATGTGATCCACAGTTTGATGTAAAAGAAGATGAAATATGTTTACTATATACATGAATGTTACATTGTTTTCATGCCATCCACAATTTGATTCCACCAAGAAGATGAAGGATGTTACATCAATGACATTGAGATGTTCCATTGAGATATAAGGATGTTGTAAAATAAGACCGAAGATGTTACATTGATATAAACATGGATATTACATTGATATATACAAGGATGTTACATTGATGACAGTAATGCATATTCAAGGAAGCCGATCTGGTAATTCCAATCCACCTGATGAAGTATGATGAACGAAATAGAATTTTGGGCTTGAAAGTTAAGACAATTCCATTTGCAAACGTTGTACTTACCTTACCAGAATATGTATGAGGATCTCATTGTTAAAATTCATCTGCCAAGGGATTAGAGTCGAGTAGCTTGGCCAACTCCATGAATGGAATGATATGGCCTTGGACTAATGCTGGAATGATCACTACATGGGTTTTTCTTTCTTCCATTCGCAGAAGGGCGATAACAAGACCATACTTGCTGGTGTAATACTGAAACAAGAGGAAAACAATCATAGGAAACACAAGAAATTTTAAAGTTTAAACCAAGGTCTACTTCACCAAAGCAGACTTGCACTTTGACATGATCTTTTCATGTAATATTGTGTGGAGAGTAGTTCATAGGTGGTAGGCAAAGGGTGAAGTTTAGACTTCATCTATGATCGATTCACTTTCTATATCTTTTTGACAGCTTAACCTTTTCCAAATTTGTAAAATCATGAATAAAAAAATTGTGGATAATATTATTTCATTTGTCTTAAAGGAATTCATAAAAGGATGGAAAAAACAAATAAATGGACGGTGTTGTTTCTTTTTTGTAATAAAGGAAAAATAGTGACAACACTCAAAGAATTCTCAAGGGTTTTTTCCTATAAGCTTCCTATTCATAGTTCTTGCATGCATGGGATGATGGGGAGTAGGGACCTTGATGTTGATGTTGGTGTTTTTCTCTTTCACAATTGGGGATGATAGGGGAGTAGCGAACTTGATGTTGATGTTATGCTATTTTATAATGTTTATAATTTTATTTTTTAACAAGTGGGAAAAGGAAATGGATTCAAAATATTTGTTCTCTAAGGTTATGATAATCAAATTCAAAAACATTACCTAGGATAATTTTTTATATGACAACAATAATTTGGAGGAAGTTTTTTTTGTGGATTTTAACTTTGTACAATTAATTAATGCAAACAAATTCTTAATAAAAATAGAAAAGATCCAATGATACACACACATTACACATATTTTACCCGAGAAAATCAACAACTTGTTTAGAGCCACACCTCTAATATTTTATTCATCATCTTCTTCATTGTTTACAACACAATATACATATAGGATCTCGCGGCATCCAAACCCCTCATCCATTAACCTAGATTATCCAACAACCCTAATTCCTTAACCAAAATTAGAAAACCATCGACGAAAATCATGTGTTGAAAAACTGCAAAAAATAGACACAAAAAACCACTCATTTTTTTTGAGGTTGCGATCCTCGAACCATTTTACAGGGAATCCGAGGCCCCTCCTTATACCCACAATTCTTGTACTTGTTGTTTTCTTTGGATACAAGGGGTTAGAAGATAACATAATCAACAATCTAGGGCAACAATGCCCATATATCCTCTACACCAAGAGAACTTCTCAGTGCTCATAGATTTTGTTAATGAATCTACAACATTCTCCAAAGTGTCCACCTTCATCAACAACACCTTCTTGTCTTCAACCATGTCTCTCACAAAGTGACATAGAAAATTTTAGGGGCTATATATCACCCATGGAATAATTTTCCATGTTTTTTCCCAGAAAAAGATTCACTAATTTCCATTTTTTTTTCTAAAAAAGCGTTCTCCCAAATTTTATAGAATAAATTAATTTTACCTAAGAAATAGCCTAAATTTCAGACAAACTATATAGAATCCTTAGAAATTTGAATATTTTTACAAAAATATCACCAATTTTTTTATAGTTTACATATTAAGGACTTGCAAGATTCACCAAGGTTTCTACATTTTGAGAAAAAATTCCATCCTTAAAATTACCCCTGCAAAATGATACTGAACATCAATATGATTTGTCTTTGAATGATAATTCGAGTTCTTTTCCAGCAAGATTGCACTATGATTGTCACAATCTATCCTTACAACTTGTTGTACCAACCCAATCCCTGAACACAATCTCTGGAACCATATTGCTTCCTTGCTTGCATGAGTGGCTGCCATGTATTCAAATTTTGTAGTTGAGAGTGGCACTACGGACTGTCTTTTTATCATGCAACTAATTTCTCCTCCAAACAGGGAAAACACATACCCACTTGTAGATCTTTTTTGATCTAGATCTCCAGCCCAATTTGCATCAACAAATCCATGTATGTCCAACACTTTGTCGAATCTTGGTCTTACTTGGTAGCACAATCCAAAACTAGTAGTGCCACACAAATACCTAAAACCCCTCTTTATTGCTATCCAATGCTCCTTCCCTGGTTTTGACATATACCTGCTAAAAACTCCCATTGCATGTACAATGTTCAGTCTAGTGTAGATCATTGCATACATCAAACTTCCAATTTCAATCACATACAAAACATGAGACATGTCCTCTTCCTCTTCCTGTGTCTTCGGACACTGATACACATACAACTTTACACCTACATGAATATGAACCTTGAATGGTTTACATTCCTGCATATTAAATCTATGCAATATTATATCGACATATTTCTTCTGATTTAACTAGAGTTTCCTATTTACCTAATCTCTTTTAATTTCCATGTCCAAAATGAAATTTGTAGTGCCAAGGCCTTTCATGTCAAATTTGGAGGACATCTGAGTTTTCACATCTTGGATAGTCTCTTTGTTGTTTCCTATTAGCAACATATCATCCACATTCAAGACCAAATGATTGAGATGATCACCGATTAATTTTAAATACACACAGTGATCCACTTTTCTCCTTGTGAAGCCAAGTCCCAACATATAAGTATCAAAATTTTGATACCACATCCTTGGGGATTCCTTTAACCCATAAATGGAATTTTTCAACTTGCATACCAACTCTTTATTTACCTTCACAACAAATCCTTCTGGCCGCTTCATGTAGATTTCTTCTTCCACATCCCCATGTAGGAATCCTATCTTCACATCCATGTATTCTACTTCAAAATCAAAAGAAACAAAATAAATAAAGAAATCTAATTGAATTTAACTTGGAAATAAGAGAAAAATTTTCACCAAAGTCAATTCCCTCTACCTGAGAATAACCTTTTTCTACCAATCAAGCTTTGTTTTTCTCTACTTTACCTTCTACATTCAACTTCTTCTTAAACAACGTACCCATTTGCTGCTAATGAGATTTATTCCATTCAGAAACTCCACTAGATCCCAAGCCTCATTCTTATCCAAGGCTGCCATTTCTTCAACCATGGACTTTTCCCATAGTTTTCCATCCTTTTAATCCACTTCCTCCCCAACAATTCTAGGATCATCATCAGTAATAAACAAAGCAACATTTGAATGGAAATCGGTTAGAGTATACCTTTCTGATTTCCTTCTTTCCCGAACCGATCTCCTTAATACTAGAGCACGAGGATCTTCTTCTTCCGATTCATGTTCTTCTGTAGAGTTTGATTCATTATCCTTCAATTAAAACTCTATTTTCTTTGTTTTGTTCCTCCTTTGGTAGGAATTTCTATTTGAAAACATCTTTGATTTCTCTAAATACCACATCTCGACTATTTTTACTTTCTGAGTTCCAAATCTTATAATCTTTCAAACCATCTTTATACTCAATAAAGATACATTTTTTAGCCTTTTTATCTAGCTTACTCATGTTTTCCTTTGGAATTTGAACATATGCATCACAACCAAATACCATGATATGTGTGAGAGAGGGTTTCTTACTAGGCCATTCCTTGTGTGGAGTCTTTTCATCCAATGTTGATGCGGGTGATCGATTGATTAGGTAACATGAAGTACCCATTGCCTCTGCCAAAAATTCATTTCCTAACCTGCCACCACTGAGCATGCACCTTGATTTTTCCATCAACATCATGTTCATCCTTTCTGCAACTCCATTTGCTGAGGTGTATATGGAGTAGTCTTCTTCCTTGCTATACCACACTTCTTACATAATTGTTCGAATTCATTTTTGTAGAATTCTTCACCATTATCCATCCTCAACACCTTAATTCTTTTCTCTGTTTGATTCTCCACAAGAGCCTTAAACTCCTTAAACCTATCAAAGATTTCATATTTCTTCCTGAGGAAATATATACAAGTATTATTCTAGAATTCATATATAAATGAGACATAGTACACATATTTTCCTAGTGATGGAACTGACATAGGTCCAAACACATCAATATACACTTGTTATCACTCTGTAATTTTCCTTGGCTGTTAGAGGAAAACTTAGAGGTAACCACATACCAACTTGCAGATTGGAAGCTATACCTTCCAGTCTAGAGAGGGCTCTCTCTTACAACTTAGTCTCTGAAAGACTAGTTATTATTGAGCACAATGTCTATATCTTATGTAGGTGAAAGGTTTATGAATGCGGTGGTAGAGTTAAGAAAAATTTACATTGTCCATGGAGTCAAGGGTTGAAACTGTTAACTGAAGGGATCAATTACTGGTTATTAAATAGTCAGGACATAGGCAAGATATATACACTTTTCTTATACCTTTAACTCACTGTAGTATGGTGGTTGAATTAATAAAATAGTCTATCAAGGCATATTATCTAAAAGAAATGAGTTCTACAATGATTTTAGAGGAAAAATATGAAAGTACTTGAATGTGATGAAACTAGAGCATTATACATGAATTCTAATTCATAAATTTCCATTCAAATACTGAAGAAAATACACAAGTGAGTAACTAAGAAAGGGAAAACATTTACATGAAAGAAATACATGCTAAGGAAAATATATCACATGAATATCTATTAAAAATAGTTCAATACTTCTCTATTGATCCATCTTTAACAATTCAGAAATATTACATGCACAACAATCTCCTTTTCTCACACCTTCCCCCTAAATTCTTCCCTTGCATTCAATATATAGTCTCACATCCCATATCAACCTAAGGAGGTTGAAACCCTTCTCTAACTAAATATAGAAAGAGGTGACAACCGTTTTGGAAAGAAGTAATTACAAAATCCTCTCATTTCCTATTTTATAGGGTTTAGTTATTAATTAAATCTGGCGAAAATTTGGAAAAATAGGCTGTAAAGATCCATTCGAATATCTCAAACCATGACACCTATGAAAAAATTGAGATAAGTTTTTGTAGATGAACCCATGATCAAGAAAAACTTCTTTCAATTTGTCGATATCAATCACCATCTCCTCAGAATCTGAGCTTGAAGTTAATTGCAAAAACAATCAGCTACATAACTTCTCTAGTGCTTTCCCCTATTTTTCTTCCGTGCTTGTTAAGGTTCCACTGCTGTAAATGGAGGATATAATAGTAGTGAGAAACTTATACAATAGAAAAAATTCAATAATATGCAGGATATTTGGAAGCATTAGGGTTTAGATAAGGAACAAGAAATTTCGTAGCGAATAAGAAATTTCATAGCAAACATAAAATTTCGCAACGAATTGAACTTTCTGTGGCATACAGGAAATTTCATAGCGACCTTAGTTTTGCAATGAGCTGGAATTTTTGATTCCTATAGGAATCACTAAGTCCCATGCTTGAAAACCCATGATTGCTTATCGTTTTAGGAATAAGATAATTCTGCAACGATTTGACAGTTGACAAGTAAACGTTGAGAAATGTTAGGAGATTTTGCAGCGAACTTCAAATTGATTGGTAACAATATAAATTTGATTTGATGGCTTAGATAGAGCTTGGTACATGTCATAATATTCCCTCAAAACTCTTTTATACTTTCCCTTTACAAATGATGACCAAACAACTCTCTGATAATGGTGTGACCCATTTGACCCGACAACACCTTTGATAAGACTAACCACTCACTCATGATTCAATGCTCAATTTCCCTTAGACATGACCACAAGACTCAAACTTGACACATAAATGAGTGAACCCCAAATAATACTAACCCTATGATCTTGACACATGATCTTTAAAGACAAAAACATGATCAAAAGACTCAACAATAAACAAAAAACATTTGTACACTTATACACACTAACATGGGCTCCAATGGGAATGCTATCATACTTGTGGGGTAGCAAAGAACCAACATACCCAATGCCTATCCCATTGGGTTTTCCCAAGCTTTGAAACTTGCAACTTTTTCCAATCCTCATCTGAACCAAACTCCACTCTTCAAACTGAAACCAAAATTGTACACTACTGGAAAAAGATGCTCAAACTACAATCTAAAAACAAACATGCTAAAAGGGATGCTCAAAGCTGCGAGATTATTAAAAAAACTCCTACCTACTAACTGAAACAAAAGCTTCTCAATCAATTGAAATAAAAAATCCTGTGCAACCATGCAAGCATCTTTTCTATTGGGTGAATTCCTTGCATGTCTTTCTTCAGGGGTGAAAGTAAAACCCCGCTTATTGGCAATTGAGATAAAAGATTGAAAACTAATTTAAATTTGAAAAAATTTAAAATCTTAGGCCCACTTACTGACTCAAGGAATGCTGCAAAAGGATCTTCAAAAGAATTCAAAATACTATCATCCAATATCAACCCTCCAACTGCATTTCTACTTCCATGCATTTCAACCTGATAGCTGTCATGAAAGGGATGCAAATTTTGATGAGACTGCTGCAAAGAAAAATCTTTTGGGCAAGAAAATAATGATGGCTGTAATACTAACTCTTCATCATCCTTGTTTTCATATTCACAGTTGACCAATGGCTGAAATTTTTGACTGATAAGACCCTCCATATAACAAGCTACATGATCATGACAAACATGAGAAGAATGCTGCTAGTTTATAATGTTGTCAGCTTGTTCTAGTAAACCAATGTGATTTTTCATCAGCTCACACTCCTCTGCTTCATAAATGATTTTAAAATTTTATTTTAGCAATTTGAATGAAGAAAAACACAAAGGCAAAGAATTACCTTAAACTAACTCACAACTTTCTTCATGTTCAATTTCATAACTACGATATATGGGCTGAGTGCTTCCATCAGATTGTTGAAATGAATCATTTTCTAATGCAACTAGTTGTTCTTGAAAATCAACTTCACTATAATAATTATATTCATCATATACAGGTAAACCATAAAGCTCTGCATTTTGTGACAATTGTTGTTCATGAAAACTGATATCTTTTTGATCTCCTACTTCTTCAAAAACTGAGTATAAGTGATCTTAAGAAAACTTTGGATATTTGACATCTTGTGAACCATTAAAATCAAACAAAACTTCATGATCTTGAAAATCAACAGTAAGAAAGTTTGGGACAACAGACTTCTTTTCAAGAAGTGGATCATGGTCTTCTGCAAAAACATCATTATTGACAACTTCAAGAAAATGCATAGAACAGTCAATATCCTGCTCATACACTTCACCATCTTCCGTTGTATTTACAAATTCATCCAAAATCTGGTTTCGGAGCTTCCGCATACTTGAAGATTATCTTCTATCTCCCAAGCATAAAAAATCATCTGTTGCAAAGTAACATACCTCCTCTCCATCAGAAGGAAACCCTGATCTGGATGAAAAGATGATGCATAACAAAACATGGAAGTAGCTTCAGAGGGTTGGATCTATTTGGGCCTCCTATAATAGAAACTGGAAAAATATCCTACTAAACATAAAGATGGTTTCATCCTTCTGCCTCTTCATAGCATGAAACTTAAAAAGATGTTGATCCCATGACTTCCTCTCACCCCAAAAGCTTAGAAAGACATCCTTCAGTTCCTCCCATGAACTGATTGATTCAGGTTGCAAATGCCTAAACCATTCCTTTGTATCCCCTTGTAGTGACTGAGAAAAGGCTCTCATACAAACAACATCATGCTCAACTTCAAAAAGGTCAATGAAATGCTTAAAATCTTGGACACGTTTTTCAACTGTAAGGTTGACAAGTTCTCCATCAAATTGGGAAGGTATTTATAATGTTTTGTAGGATAATCATGAAGGACATGAGGCAATTGAAGTGGTCTTTATCTATCTTGGATATTGGAGGGTTTAAAATTATGTACAGGAGGTATGACACCAACTTTTATGTCATGAGGCTCACCAACTTTATCATTGATATCAAGTGATTCAAATGAAGGATATTGGTCAATATTAGCTATGCAAGGAGGAAATGTATTTACAAATTTTAAAGAAGGATATACAAGATTAGTTCTCTGGTCTTTATTTGAATGTAGTAAGCAATGGAATTTTTTTTTAATACTTTCAAGAAAGGACAAGAGGTAATTGATAAAAAAAGAATATTACATCTTGGAGAAAAATCAAACTTTGATACCTAGATCTTTATCCCTTTATGTTTCTATCAACAAGGCTCATCCTCCAACAAAGTCTTTGAATTTGATTGAAGCATTATTGGAGTCACCAGGTGAATGATGCACAACCTCTTTGTGTTTGGCCTCTGTTCACCATTAGAAGTAAAATCTGATCTTTGTAGTTCTTTCCCAGGGAAGATTTCACCTTCTCTCCCCGACAATGGTGCCAAAATGTTATCACTCCATAATTTTCCTTGGTTATGAGAGGAAAACTCAGAGGTAACCACATACCAACTTGCAGACTGGAAGCTATCCCTTCCAGTCCAGAGAGGGCTCTCTCTTACAACTCAATGTATGAAAGATTGGTTATTGTTGAGCACAATGGCTAGATATTATGTAGGTGAAAGGTTTATGAATGTGGTGGAAGAGTTAAGAAAAAGTTACATTGGGCATGGAGTCAAGGGCTGAAACTATTAACTGAATAACTGGTTATTAAACAGTCAGAACAGAGGCAAGATATATACACTTTTCTTATACCTTTAACTCGTTGTAGTATGGTGGTTTAATTAAGAAAACAATCTTTCAAGGCATAATATATAACAATGGATGAGTTCTATAATGATTTTAGAGGAAAAATATGAAATAACTTGAATGTGGTGAAACTAGAGCATTATAAATGAATTCTAATTCATAAATTTCCATTCAAAGACTGAAGAAAATACACAAGTGACTAACTAAGAAAGGGAAAACATTTACATGAAAGAAATACATGCAAGAAAAATATATCACATGAATCTCTATTCAAAAGAGTTCAATACATTCTATATTGATCCATCTTTAACAGTTCATAAATATTACAGGCACACCAATCTCGTTTTCTCACACCTTCCCCTAAACTCTTCCTTCCCATTCAATATATAGTCTCACATCCCATATCAACCTAAGGAGGTCGAAACCCTCCTCTATCTAAATATAGAAAGAGGTTACAACCTTTTTGGAAAGAAATAATCACAAAATATGCTCATTTCCTATTTTATAGGGTTTAGTTATTAATTAAATCTGGCAAAAATATGGAAAAATAGGATATAAATATCCATTCGAATCTACCAAACTATGATACTTGTGTAAAACATGAGAGAGGTGTTTGTATATGAACCCGTTCTAAAGACAAATGTCTTTCAGTTTGTTGAGATCAATCACCATCTGCTCAGAATCTGAGCTTGAAGTTAACTGCAAAAACAATCAACTACAAAATTTTTGTAGCCCTTTCCCCTGTTTTTCTTCTGTGCTTGTTCAGGTTCCATGGCTGTAAATGGAGGATAGAATAGTAGTGGGAAACTTAGACAACAACAAAACTTCAATAATATGCAGGAGATTTGGAATTGGAAGCATTAGGGTTTAGTTAACGAACAAGAAATTTCACAACGAACAAGAAATTTCACAGTGAATAGGAAATGTCGCAGCGAACATGAAATTTCTTAGCGAATTGAACTTTCTACAACGAACATAAAATTTCACAGCGACCAAAGTTTTGTAGTGAGTTGAACTTTTTGATTCCTATAGGAAGCACTAACTCCCATGCTTGAAAACCCATGATTTCTTATCGTTATGGGAATAAGGTAATTTTGCAACGATTTGACAGTTGACAACTAGATGCTGCGAAAGGTTAAGAGATTTTGCAGTGAAATTCAAATTGATTGGTAACAATACAAATTTGATTTGAAGGCTTAGATAAATCTTGGTACATGTCATAATATTCCCTCAAAACTCTTTTATACTTTCCCTTTACAAATGATGACCAAACAACTCTATGATAATGATGTGACCTATTTGACCTGACAACACCTTTGATAAGACTAACCACTCACTCATGAATCAATACTCAATTTCCCTTAGACATGACCAAAAGACTCAAACTTGACACATAAATGAGTGAACCCAAAAGAATACTAACCCTAGGACCTTGATGCATGATCTTTAAAGACCAAAACATGACCACAAGACTCAACAACAAACAAAAACATTTGTACACTTATACACATTAACAACACCAACTGTAAAATTCCCTTTGGCCTCGTTGCACTAAAGGGGAATCTTACTCGATTCTGCTTCCCATATACACAATGTTCATAGAAATCAAAATCTAGAGAGAAGTTAGACATATCTTCAACCATACCTTTACTGTGTAGTAATCAAAATCACTTCTCTCCCATATGCCCCAGTCTTTGATGCAACAACATAGCCTTTTCTCGAGAGATTGTAGGAGTTTTTTTTTTCTTCATTTTCAATCTGAGGAACAATGAAACTATTACACCCATCACTAATAGTTCTTCCCTGCAACTTATATAGAGTTCCAAACGGAACTCCCTTTAGCAACACTGTTTCTCCTCGAACCATCTTGTAGGTTTCTTTCTCAAACATTTTTTTTACCCTTTCATCGTCCGTTTCGCTTACAAAAATCAAATTTCTTGCCAAACCTAGGATTTGCAAAAAAACAGGGAGTGTTCTAATCCTTCCATCCATGAGATTCAACTTGAGTTTTCCTCGTCTTATGATTATGGTTGTCAATTCATCACATAGGAAAACATCACCTCCATCATACCTTTCATATTCACAGAACCACTTCCTATGGGGATTCATATGAAAAGATGTGCCTGAGTCAACCAACCATTCCTCATGATCTGCATGTGTGATTGAAGAAGCCAAGTACAATTCCCCTTCTTCTTCCGAGGAGGTTTTTGTTTCTGTAGAAGGAGTATCTTTAGATCCCTTCCCTCTCTCAACACTTTTGGATCTACATTGCTTCTCGTGGTTCCCTTCTTTTGCACATCTCCAACATACCTTTACAAAATTTCTGAGAGATTTAGATCTACCCTTAGATTTAAATCTCCCACTTGAGGACTTGGATCTATTTCATTCATGGAAGTGTCCTCTTGAAAATAATGCATCTGTACTCTGTCCTTCCATGTTCTTCCACCTCATCTCCTCCAACTACAAGGATGAGACCACATTATCGAAACTTAACATATTTTTATTACTACCTATGGTCACAACTAGATTATCCCACGAGTCTGGTAAATAGAAAAATAAACTGATACACTTATCTTCATCAGAAATATTAATATCAATAGATAATAACTGACTTACCAATGTATTGAAGGCATTTTGATGCTCTGTTACCAAGTATCCATCTTTCATTCTCATGTTATACAAATTCTTCATAGGAATAATTTATTTACCAGGGAATTTGATTGATACAAAGCTCCTAACTTATTCCATAGTGCCTTGGTTGTAGCTTCCCTTGACACATTCAATAATACTGAATCTAAGAGACACAATTGGATTGTGCTCTTCACCTTTGAATACAACTTTTTCCAGTCTTCTACTGACGTTCGTATAGGTGTAGTACCTGGATCCATAATGATTCATTGATCTTTTTCCACCAACAGATCTTCCATCTTGAGCTTCCACATCTCAAAAATTTTCCCATTAAATTTCTCGATCTCTATTTTTGAACTACTTTCCATTTATTTTCACTTGAGGAATCAATACCACATATCTCCCATTGTAGCAAGGCTTATCACAGACCTGATCCAAACCCTTGACGACAAAGGTTTCCCCTTGAAATCAATAAATACTTTGATACTAAATGTAGATTTTAACCTTGTACAATTAATTACTGCAAAATTTTTTTTTTAGTAAAAAAAGAAAAGATTCAATGGAGCACACACACATTACACAGATATTTTACCTTGGAAACCCAAAAAGAGAAAAATAACAACCTATTTAGAGTCACACTTCTAATATTTTATTCATCATCTTCTTCATTGTTTACAAAAAAATATACATATGAAATCCCACAACATCCAAACCCCTAATCCATTAACCCAGATTAGTCAACAACCCTAATTCTTTAATCAGAATTAGAAAACCATCGACGAAAACCATGTGCCGAAAAACCGCAAAAAATGGATGCAAAAAACCACCCATTTTTTTTTTCTTCGAGAGCTTTGCCTCCAAACCCCTCCCCTCCCTTTCTCCCATATCAGTGTATAGTACATGGGATCGATTTTGCAAAGAGTATAACACATACCCAACAACTTTGTATATGGATATTTTGGAATTGATATTTATCACAAGCTCAATTGGAACTATAGTGTTGAGAAACTGATAAATGGAGGGTGGAAAAATTGTTATGGATAAGAAAAAAATCCTCTTTGATACTCTCTTCACTCTTGTTATTTTATACAAATGTGAAGTTTGGGGATGCAATATCTCCAGAGAATCCCAAAAAAGTTAGAGTACATCCAAAAGAATTTTATAACTTATAATCTCAAAATTAAAGACAATACACCCTATCCTATCCTCCTCATAGAATCTAGCCTTCCCCCCATTGAGTGCACAACCATGATTAAATACTTAATGTATAAGAACAAGATAAACTAGTGCAAAAAAGAAAATCAACATTGCTAAAATATGAACCAACTCCCACTAGCTACATAGCAAAACTAGAGGTTGGAAAATTCCCAAAACATCATGGGATGCAAGAATTTGTCATCTTTGTGACACTAAGAGGTTTGAATATGAAAAACACTTTCCCTTAGAGTGTCTTACTTATTCCCAAATTAGATCACAATTTCAAAATATCTGTTACAAAACTGACCTTCATAACCTCCTAAGTCAACAAAAATATGGTGATCTTGGAACGCTTCTCTTAATGCTTTTTGAGCATAGAAATAAGATTCTAAAGAAATATAAGTAATCTCTTACCTTTCTTAAGGCCTGGCATAAAAATTTTGGTCTCAAAGGATGTTAATCATCATCGTAATAATAAAAAAAATTAGAAATATGATTTTTATATAATACAAAAATATAAAAAATAAAGATAATAGTAAAAAGGAATGGGTTTTATTTAATTGATAAAATAAATTAAAATATTTTATTTAAAAGATAATGAATACATTAAAAATAATTTTGTTAAATTAAATGTGATATATAAATTTATGATAATTTTTTTTGTCAAAATTAACTTGTCAATATTATTTTAAGTTATTTTGAATTTGTGATAGTTATTTTTCTATAATCAATTCATTAACATTACTTTGATGGGAAAACACCACCATTTTAAAATTAGAAAAAGGATTTCATAATCTTAGAGTGTGTGCATATGCAAACCCTAGTCTGAGAATATTTCGAGATCGATTTCAACCATGGATTCCTCACTTGGAGGGGATTCACTCCCCCCTCCAGACCTTGAGACAACATTTCAAAGGCTATTCACCTTAATGGGAAAATCAACAAAGGTACGACCCTCCAGATTCATGATAAGACTTGACAAAGTATCGAAAATCCACCTTCCCACTTCATCTTCATGTAACATGGCCTTGACTATGGAAAATTGGGGTTTACAGGGCATGTCATTGGGATATGTCCATCCACAAGAGTGGTAGCAATTTGGATCTTGAAAAATTGGAAGGTTTTGATCAAGGGAAATCTAACCCACTTCTTTTGTAGTAGTGTGTTTTATGCCTTTTTTTTTGAAAGCAGGGAAGACAAAGATTTTATCTTTAGGAGAGGGTTGTATTTATTTGGAACCAAAGGTATGTATTTGAACTGTTGGATGATTGACTTCAATCCATAACAAGATATACCTACATTCGTTGCATTATTGGTTTGTTTACCACACTTATCTTTGCATTGTTGGCACTGAAGATACCATGAGAAGCATAGGGAATTCTCTATGTCAATATATAGATAAGTCTGAACCAAAAGATCATATTTTTTCTTGTGATAGAATGTGTGTAGAATTCAATCTAGAAAAGGGACTCTCAGAGGTATTCCTCCTCACATTGGATAACTAGACCCATTTACAAGCATTTGATTATGAGAAACTACCATTTAAGTGCAAAATATTCCATGAATATGGCCATTTCAGGAAGGATTCTAAATCTAATCAGTAGGCACAATGCCTTAAGTAAGAAAAGGAAGATCAATGGAAATCCGTAAAAATAAAGAAGGCTACAAACCAATCTACACAACCTGAGGCTTCTAAAGGGAAGAAAATAGATACTAGACCATTGAAAACTTTAGGTTTCAACTCAGAGAAGGTTGAATTAGATCCAAAAACTATATTTCAGTCCATGGGTGAAGGGTCAGGAGCTACCTCAAATAGATTTGAATATTTGACACAAATTGAGCAAAGCACATACTCAGAGGTAGTAGTAGCAACACACAAATAAACCCTCTCTTCATCTATTCAACTCCAATAATGGAGGAAATATGATATCTTCCAAATTCATCGATTCAAATTTCTATTTTGGAAAAAACATGGCCATTTCCCAGTGAGGAAGGAGAAATCCTGAAATATCCAAAAGAAATTGAAGCACATTAGGAATAGGATGAACACTACATAAGCATGAAAACAAGGAAGAGGGATCAACAACATGCTAAAGCAGAGGCAATGGAAGAATCAGGTCTTGAAGACGAGTAGATCAAAAAAGAAAGGAGAAATCCCTTAAAAGAATGGAGGGAAGAAATAACAAATAAGGAAAGAGAACTAGGGTAAATAATGTAGTAAGCCAATATATTTCATGTCAAATTCACTTGAAAATTATATATTGCACCACATAATGAGATTCTCTAAATTGCATATAATGATTAAAAATTCCACATATGGAACCAAGCCAATGAAATCATAGTTCAGAAACATATAATAAATATTTGGATCAACATTAGTCTTGGAGAAACCTAAGTTCAATAGAAACTCATCAATACTTAAGTACCAAGATCATGGTGCCTCCTTCAACCCATAAAGGGGATTTTTCAACCTCTAAACATGGGTGTCACTCTCATGCACATCAAACATATTGCTGATTCATGTTCACTTATTATTCAATCAAACCATTCTAGAAGGCGATATTTTGATCTAGGAGGATCTCCACACAAGGATTCAATACTTTGCAGACCATGGTGAACATCATTAAAATGTTGATTGATGATAGGTGACAAAGAATGATTAATGCTTCATTGAAACTGTAAAAATGATTAATAATTTAAATGAGTGTGAGAAGCTCATGCATTATTCATTCAAATGGGGAAAATGATTAATAATTGAATAGAGTGGAAACTACTAATGTACTTTTCATTTAATTTGTAAAAAGGGAAATTAATTAAGTGTGATAATCCAACTCACAAATTAGTTTCCTAGTTTTAAGGGGAAATCAATTTTGTGTGAGAATACGCCTCACAACTAGTTTTTCTATTCTCAAGAATAGGATGAGAGTCTCATAGGTTGGTTTGGGATTCTTCCTCATTTGATCACAAGAGGTTTCCTAGTCTCAAGGGGAAGTTAAGGGTCTCTTAGGTTGGTTGAGATGCTTTTTCCTTTTTTTTCCTTGAGTTGTTATTTAGATCCTAAATTTGTGGATCTTGTCTCCTTGAATTATGGAGAGAGAGAAACTATATAAATTCCTTATGTAAGCTTTGTTGAGGGAGGCCTCTTAAGGCCCCTTTAGGCCCCTTAGAGAGAGAGCTTGCATGGTGAGGAGTGTAGTCCTTCTGGTGTCTAAATAAATGTCACTTATGTGAGAGACTTAAGTTCTCTTTGTATAAGAGAAGGCTACTCTGGGTTTTCAACCCTGTATGGAGTATGTGCCACATTTTGTGAGAAGGTTTCAGCCCTTGTTAAACGAAGGATAATAAAGAGATTCGTATATCAAGCAGATCTATAGATGTAGCCGACAAATTATGGTGAACTCCATTATCACATGGGTGTGAAATTATATGTCTGAGTTTTGATTAAGTAGAGATTTAGTTACACATATGTACATAATTATGACAATTTGCTCATGTTTACATGCAATGCTTAATGATTATTTTCTCATTTTCACATGCGATTAAGTGTCACTAAAATATCCTCATCATAGGATTTTTGTGGAGAAATATCTCAAAGAAATTCCCGAATCAAGTGGTATCAGAGCAACTCTGACCAATTTTTGCAGATTGTGAATAATCATGGGCAAAACAAAGAAGCAAGCATGGATTCGTCAGCTTGAATAAATCAACTAGACAATTCAAGTAGAGAACGCTGAATTGAGGAGGCTGCTTCAGGAATCTAAAGAAGAAAAGAACAAACTATGACTGCAACTACAAGCTATGGAGGAGAAAGAATGCTCCACAACAAAGGAAACATAAAGTCCCTCCAAGACCAAACCAACATTTGGCCATGGAAGGTATACTAGTTATGGTTCTTGTCATGAAAGTGTTGATGGTTGCACATATTTTCAGATAATAGAGGATGCCCTCTAGACACTAGATAACCAAGGTGTTTTCCTAGAAGCTTCATCTACAACTTCATCGAAATAGGAGGAGAACTTGGCCAAACTTCAAGAAGATGACCAAGTGTCACAAACAAGAATGGAGGTAAATAATTCTCCATGTTCAATTCCTTCTCTTATTAATGATGATTCCTCTTTTGGAGTTTTTGAAAGGAACACCAAGGGTATTGGCTTGAAGTTTCTAAGGAAGATGAGGTATAAAGGAGGAGGTATTGGTATTAATGGCCAATGAATCATTCAACCACTAAAGGTTGAAGGAATACCCACATATGTAGGAATGGGGTATGGTGAAAGAGAATGCTCAAAAGTAGTAGAAGTAGAGGATTATTCAAACAAAGAGATGAGATAATCACCAACACCATCTAAGAAAAATGAGGTCACATCACTTTATGAAAGTGATAGATATAGCATGATATTTCGGAGGAAATCAAAGTCTCCTCGAAAATCTTGGGACAACAAGAGTGTTGCAAAGTATTGGAAGAGGAAAGATCCTTACAATGAAGGATAGAAGGAAATGAAGTCACAAAATTATTGCACTCACTACGAAATGAGTGGTCATTGGATCATAAAATGTTGGAAGATTCACCCTGAGATTCGTGGTACACAAAGAAAGAATCCCATACCAAAGTCTATGCAGTTGGAGGCTGGATCCTACTCAGTTGAAAAAAAAAGACCAAACATAAAAGCACCCAGAATTCAATGAAAACAACACGAATTAGAAGAGCTCAACAAGAGCTTTCCAATGATGCAAAAGACACCTCAAACAAACTCCGAATGAAAAAGTTATGGCCCTTTGAAATTTTATTCAAGTAGACAAATCCAACGAAGTCCGTACAGTGCTGACATCACCAGGTTGATGTGGAAACACCACAAGCTTCCAAGTGTCATGTATTTTTGGCACTTCTAGGGGTCCATGTGGACTAGTTAAATTTTCCACGTGGCATTCATACAGAGGCTATGTGGCAGTACAGATACTCACGTGGCTGTACAATGATGATGTCAACAGAGTGACTGGACCGTACAAAAGGTTGATGTGGTAGTACGACATTGACGTAGAAAGTGACATGTACACTAACTGGGGAGTGAAATGATGACATGGCAGAGTGACGTGGATGTATAGTGATGACATCAGTATAATGACTGGACCGTACTGAATTATGATGTGGCAGTACGACACTGACGTGGTTGTACGGTGATGATGTCAATAGAATGAATGAACCATACTGAATTATGATGTGGTAGTATGACACTGATGTGGCCGGTGACATGTTAGTTGACTTGACATTGACTAGGTCAATGATGCGGGTGCTGAGTAGACCACCACTGGACTGTTGACCGGATGCTTTCTAGGAAATCACAAAGTGCCACGTGGCCCAATCATGGGGCACCATGTGTCACCCCTCGGATGCCCAATATGGGCTAGGTCCGAAAAAAAATTAAAAAATTTAAAAGACTGATGAAATGAATGATCTTGGATCCAAAGGCCAGACCAATCAATGGCCAACACCCTAACGACAGTATTTTCAAATGTGGCAAGAAAAGGGTCAACCGACCAACCCCGAATTCGACGGCTAGACCACCCAGACACCAAAACTCTGACATGGGAATTCAAAATTTGGCGTGGAAGGTTTCAACATAACATTTAACAAACGATTCACAAACATCTGAACACAGGGGGTCCAGAGGTTTGAACCCCTGACCTCTGCCAACCATATACCTTAAAATTACCTCCACCAACCAACAGGTCAACAAGCCTGTTGGTATATCCTCCGCCTAAAAAAAAATTTAAATCACTATTTTTCCATTCGCATGGGAAGGTACATGCGCTGGCCCATGGAACAAATTTCGATGTTTTTTTAGGCATTTAATGTAGTATGTATGACCCAACAGGAACAAATTTCGAGGTAGGGAGCCCATGTGTAGTCCAGAAGTAACAATGACAAAATTAGACGAAATTATAGTCATTTGTGCACGATTTCTCACCACAAATCCATTGGTGCAGTCAGAATTTCAATTTGAGTAATGCAAACTGAAGGCTATGGCCAAGCCCATGTTTGCTTGACACATTTTTAGAAGTAGAGTTGCGCCTTTCAGAACATGGTCAATTTTACAAGAAAAAGTTGCAGAATGACGAGATGGACTTGCTGGTGGTATGTTTTTTGAGATTTAAGCATTCGATTGGGCACCTTGGAACAAAACTCAATGTAAGTTTCATGCAATTATGGTTTTTGTGTCTTTTTGGAAATTGCAAGAGGGTGAATGTATGTTTCATGTTCTGGTAATATTTGAGTGCTGCAACAAGGTAGAAGATCTGAATTGTTGCAGGAAATTCATTTTTTGAGCCTTACATGAAAACCGAGACAATGCGGTAAGAGTCCATTTTGACACTTTGACAAAAAGTAGTCATGTTTACAGCCAAAAGTCTCAAAATTGTGAGATGAGTGTGATGATGATGACATTTTCCTTATTTATTATGTTTCACATGTCATAGTGGGGGATTTAAAACCATAGAGTTTTACCACTAGTGCACAATTGATGTATTTGATATTTGTCTTGAAATTGATGTTAATGATGTAAAATGTTGTAATTAGCCACTCTTGAAAGTAATGATGAGAGTGAGAGGAATTTTTTTCTATGCCTAAGCTTTGTTAAGCCTTGTTGGAAATATTGTAATGGGTCTTGTAGCCACTGTTGAGTGAGAGGCATTATTTTTTCTTAGGCCTGTTTTGAAAATCATTGTAAACTAGTCCATGCGTGTTTTATAAAGTCTTGGCGAGTATGGTATTGATTTGATAAGTTGTACTACATGTATTTTCATATACATATTCTCATCTATGCAAGTGTTGGCATCGACATCCTCATTCCAAAGTACAAAGGTGATGGAGAAGAAGGATCCAACCTTTCAAAGACATTTGTTATGCAGATCAAGGAAGCAACTACAGATTTTCATTGATGCAAGTGTTGGCATTGACATCCTCATTCTGAGGTACAAAGGTGAAGGAAAAGAAGGGTGCGTCTTGTCAGAGACATTTGTTATGAAGATCAAGGAATCAACTACAGATTTGTATTGATGCATTGACATCCTGATTCCGAGGTACAAAGGTGAAGGAGAAGAATGGTGTGGCCTGTCAAAGACATTTGTTATGCAGATCGAGTAGTGGGGAAGTGATCTTCAAGTGTAATAATCTACCTAGAAGCTGGTTGTGGAGATTCAAGTCATAGTTTTTCTCTATACTTTTGTAGGACTAAAAATGATTTTTGTGGGGAGGTATGATCTAGGAAGATCCCCACACAATTGCACACCATGAAGACAATCATTCAAATGTTTATTGATGATAGGTGACAAAGAATGATTAATGCTTCATTTAAATTGTAAAAATGATTAATGCTTTAAATGAGTGAGAATCTCATGTATTATCCATTCAAATGGGAAAAATGATTAATACTTGAAGAGAGTGGAAAACACTCATGTATTTTTAATTTAATTTGTAAAAAAAGGAAATTAGTTAAGTGTGAGAATCCAAATCAGAAATTAGTTCCCTAGTTTTAAGGGAAAATTAGTTTTGTGTGAGAATCCACCTCACAACTAGCTTTTTTGTTCTCAAGAAGAGGATGAGAGTCTCATAGGCTGGTTTGGGATTCTTCTTCATTTTATCACAAGTGGTTTCCTAGTCTTAAGGGGAAGTTAAGGGTCTCATAGTTTGGTTGAGATGCTTTCTCCTTTTTTGTCCTTGAGTTGTTATTTAGATCCTAAATTTGTGGATCTTGTCTCGAATTATGGAGAGATGGAAACTATATAAATTCCTTATGTAAGATTTGTTAAGGGAGGCCCCTTAAAGACCCTTTAGGCCTCTTGGAGAGATATTTCATGGTGAGGAATGTAGTCCTTTTGGTGTCTAAATAAATGTCACTTATGTGAGAGCCTGAAGTTCTCTTTGTATAAGAGAAGGATGCTCTAGGTTTTCATCCTTGTATGGAGTATGTGCCACATTTTGTGAGAAGGTTTCAACCCTTGTTAAAGAAAGGATAATAAAGCAATTCGTATTCCAATCAAATCCATAGATGTAGCTAGAAAAGTCTGGTGAACTCCGTTATCACATGGGTTTCAAATTATATGTGTGAGTTTTGATTACATTCTCACTTGATTAAGTAGAGATTTAGTTACACATATGTTCATAATTATGACAATTTTCTCACGTTTATATGCAATGCTTCATGATTATTTTCTCATGTTCACATGCGATTAAACATCAATAAAATATCCTCATCGTAGGATTTTTGTAGAGAAAGATCACACATAATTTCCCAGATCAAGTGGTATTAGAGCATGTATGACTGGTTTTGCAGATTGTGAATAATCATGGGCAATGGAAAGAAGCAATGATGGCTTCGTGAGCTTGAAGAAATCAACCAGACAATTCAAGAAGAGAATGATGAATTGAGGAGGTTGCTTCAAGAATCTGAAGAAGAAAAGAACAAACTACGATTGCAACTACACGATATGGAGGAGAAATAATTCTCCACAACAAAGGAACCAAAATGTCCCTCCAAGACCAAAACAACTTTTGTCCATGTAAGGTATACTAGTTATGGTTCTTGTCATGAAAATGTTGATGGTTGCACATAATAGAGGATTCCCTCCAGACACTATGTAACTAAGGTGGTTTCTTAGAAGCTTCATCTACAGTTTCATCCAAATAGGAGGAGCACTTGGAAAAACTTCAGGAAGATGACCAAGTGTCACAAACAAGAATGGAGGTAAATAATTCTCCATGTTCAATTCCTTCCCTTGTTAATGATGATTCCTCTTTTGGAGTTTTTGAAAGGCACACAAAGGGAATTGGTTTGAATTTTCTAAGGAAGATGGGGTATAAAGGAGGAAGTCTTGGTATTAATGGCCAATTCATCAGTCAATTATTGAAGGTTGAAAGAAGACCCCGATATCTAGGAATGGGGTGTGGTGAAAGAGAATGCTCAAAAGCAGTAGAAGCAAAGGATTCTTCAAACAAAGAGATAAGATCATCACCAACACCATATAAGAAAAATGACGACACCTCACTTTATGAAAGTGATATATCTAGCACGATATTTTGAAGGAAATAAAAGTCTCCTAAAAAATCTTGGGACAACAAGAGTGTTGCAAAGTACTGGAAGATGAAAACTCCTTACAGTGAAGGCGAGAAGGACATGAAGTCATGCAACTATTGCACTCACTGCCAAATGAGTGGTCACTGGATCATGAAATGTTGGAAGCCTCACCCTGAGCTTCGTGGTTCACCAAGAAATAATCCCGTACTAGATTCTATGAATTTGAAGGCTAGATCCTGCTCCGCTAAAAAAAATGGCCTAAAATAAAAATTCCCATAATTTGACGAAAATAATACCAAGTCGAATATCTCGACGAGATATTTTCAACGACGCAAACGACACCTCAAACGAAATCCAGATGCATAAGTTATGGCCATCTGAATTTTTTTGCAAACAAACAAATCTAGCAAAGTCTGTACAATGGTGATGTCAGCACGATGCCGTGGAAACACCATAGGTGGCCATGTGTCATGGATTTTTGGCACTCCAAGGGGTCCATGTGGACCAATAAGAATGTGCCATGTGGCATTCTTACATAATCCAGATGGCATTATGGATACTGATGTGTCAATTGATGTGGCTGTACGGTGATGATTTCATCAGAGTGACTGGATAGTACAAAAGGTTGATGTGGAATTATGGTGCTAATGTAACAAGTGACGTGTCGAATGATTTAGAAGTACAACGATGACATGGATTTACGATGATGATTTCAACATAGTGATTGAACTGTACATAATGATGATGTGGAATTACTACATTGACATGGTAGGTGACGTGTCAGCTGATTGGACAATGACTGGGTCGATGATGCAGGTGATGATTGGACCTCCACTGGATTGCTGACCAGTTGTTGACTGGACAATCATAGAGTGCCACGTGGTCCAATCATGGGGAAACATGTGGCACCCATCGGATGCCCAATGAGGGTTGGGTCCAAAAAAAAAAATAAAACAAAATAAAAGACCGTAGGATTGGCCGGTGTTCGATCCATCTGTGGGACTGGCCAATGGCCAACAACTCAACAATGGTCTTTTCAAATGTGGAAAGAAAAGGGTCGACCGACCGGACCCCAAAATTCCGATATGGGCATTCAAAATTTGTCGTGGGAGGTTTCAATGTAACGTTTAACAAATGGTTCACAAACATCCCAAAATGGGGTGTTCGAAGGTTTGAACCCCAGACCTCCACCAACCATATACCTTAAAATTACCTCTGCCAACCATTGGGCCAATGACCTTGTTGATATATCTGCCACCTAAAAAAAATTTTAAATCATTATTTTTCCATTCGCAGTGGAAGGAACCATACTTTGTACTCTGTACAACCCAACATGCATGAAGTTAGAGGTAGGGAGCCTAGAAGGAGTCCATAAGTGACAGTGACAAAATTTGAAGAAATTATATTAATTTTTGCACGAAGCCACTGGTGAAGTCAGAATTGGGATTTGAGCAACAAAAAATGAAGGCTATGGCAAGCCCATGTCTGCTTGGCATGTTTTTCGAGGCAGAGTTGCACATTTCATAACAGGGTCTAGTTTATAGTCAAAAGTTGTAGAATGATGAGATGGACTTGTTGGTGCTATGTTTCCTAAGATTTGAGCCGATTGAGCGCCTTGGCACGAGACACATTGTAAGTTTCATGCATTTATGGTTTTTTCCTCTTTTTGGAAATTGCAAGAGGGTGAATATATGTTGTAGATTCTGGTGATCTTTGAGTGTTGCAACAAGGCATCAATATATGAATTATTGCAGGAAATTCATTGTTTGATCCTTACATGCAAACCGAGATGGTGCGGTAAGGCACCATTTTGACACTTCGACTGAAAGTAGTCATGTTTACAGCCAAAAGTTTCAGAATTGTGAGATGAATGTGATGATGATGGAATTCTCCTCATTTATTATGTTTTAAATGTATAGTGGGGGATTTGAAACCATAGAGTCTTACCATTAGTGCACAATTGATGTATTTTCCATTTGTCTTGAAATCGATGTTAATGATGTAAACGGTTTTAATTAGCCTCTCTTGAAAGTAATGCTGAGAGTGAAAGACATTTTGTTCTATGCCTAAACTTTGATAAGCCTTGTTGGAAATATTGTAATGAGTCTTGTAGCCACTATTGACTGAGGAGCATTATTTTTGCCTAGGACTATTTTGGAAATAATTGTAAACTTGTCCATGAGGTTTTTATAAACTCTTGGCGAGTATGGTACTGCTTTGATAAATTGTACTACATGTATTGTCATATACATATTCTCATCTATGCAAGTGTTGGCATCGACATCCTCATTCCAAAGTACAAAGGTGATGGAGAAGAATGGTGCAACATTTAAGAGACATTTGTTATGCAGATCAAGGAATTAGCTGCAGATTTTGATTGTTGCAAGTGTTGGCATTGACTTCCTCATTTCGAGGTAAAAAGGTGAAGGAAAAGAAGGGTGCATTCTGTCAGAGACATTTTTTATGCAGATCAAGGTATAAACTACGGATTTTCATTCATGCAAGTGTTGACATTGACATACTCATTCTAAGGTACAAAGGTGAAGGAGAAGAAGGGTGTGGTCCGTCAGAGACATTTTTTATGTAGATCAAGCAGTGGGGAAGTGCATCGTGGAGTGTAAGGCTCTTCCTAGAAGCTGGTTGGGGAGATTCAAGTCATAGTTTCTCTCTATACTTTTGTAGGACCAAAAGTGATTTTTGTGGGGAGGTGTGATCCATGAGGATCTCCACACAAGGATTCAATACTTTGCACACCATGAAGAAGATCATTAAAATGTTGATTGATGATAGGTGACAAAGAATGATTAATGCTTCATTTAAATTGTAAAAATTATTAATACTTTAAATGAGTGTGAGAAGATCACATATTATTCATTCAAATGGGGAAACTGATTAATAATTGAAGAGAGTGAAAACTACTCATGTATTTTTCATTTAATTTGTAAAAAAGGAAATTAGTTAATTGTGAAAATCCAACTCACAAATTGTTTTCCTAGTTTTAAGGGGAAATTAGTTTTGTGTGAGAATCCACCTCACAACTAGTTTTTCTATTCTCAAGAAGAGGATGAGAGTCTCATAGGTTGGTTTGGGATTCTTCCTCATTTGATCACAAGTGGTTTCGTAGTCTCAAGGGGAAGTTAATGGTCTCATAGGTTGGTTGAGATGCTTT
>ML833471.1:38463-70415 GCA_009831015.1 Picea engelmannii
ATCTACCCTTAGATTTAAATCTCCCACTTGAGGACTTGGATCTATTTCATTCATGGAAGTGTCCTCTTGAAAATAATGCATCTGTACTCTGTCCTTCCATGTTCTTCCACCTCATCTCCTCCAACTACAAGGATGAGACCACATTATCGAAACTTAACATATTTTTATTACTACCTATGGTCACAACTAGATTATCCCACGAGTCTGGTAAATAGAAAAATAAACTGATACACTTATCTTCATCAGAAATATTAATATCAATAGATAATAACTGACTTACCAATGTATTGAAGGCATTTTGATGCTCTGTTACCAAGTATCCATCTTTCATTCTCATGTTATACAAATTCTTCATAGGAATAATTTATTTACCAGGGAATTTGATTGATACAAAGCTCCTAACTTATTCCATAGTGCCTTGGTTGTAGCTTCCCTTGACACATTCAATAATACTGAATCTAAGAGACACAATTGGATTGTGCTCTTCACCTTTGAATACAACTTTTTCCAGTCTTCTACTGACGTTCGTATAGGTGTAGTACCTGGATCCATAATGATTCATTGATCTTTTTCCACCAACAGATCTTCCATCTTGAGCTTCCACATCTCAAAAATTTTCCCATTAAATTTCTCGATCTCTATTTTTGAACTACTTTCCATTTATTTTCACTTGAGGAATCAATACCACATATCTCCCATTGTAGCAAGGCTTATCACAGACCTGATCCAAACCCTTGACGACAAAGGTTTCCCCTTGAAATCAATAAATACTTTGATACTAAATGTAGATTTTAACCTTGTACAATTAATTACTGCAAAATTTTTTTTTTAGTAAAAAAAGAAAAGATTCAATGGAGCACACACACATTACACAGATATTTTACCTTGGAAACCCAAAAAGAGAAAAATAACAACCTATTTAGAGTCACACTTCTAATATTTTATTCATCATCTTCTTCATTGTTTACAAAAAAATATACATATGAAATCCCACAACATCCAAACCCCTAATCCATTAACCCAGATTAGTCAACAACCCTAATTCTTTAATCAGAATTAGAAAACCATCGACGAAAACCATGTGCCGAAAAACCGCAAAAAATGGATGCAAAAAACCACCCATTTTTTTTTTCTTCGAGAGCTTTGCCTCCAAACCCCTCCCCTCCCTTTCTCCCATATCAGTGTATAGTACATGGGATCGATTTTGCAAAGAGTATAACACATACCCAACAACTTTGTATATGGATATTTTGGAATTGATATTTATCACAAGCTCAATTGGAACTATAGTGTTGAGAAACTGATAAATGGAGGGTGGAAAAATTGTTATGGATAAGAAAAAAATCCTCTTTGATACTCTCTTCACTCTTGTTATTTTATACAAATGTGAAGTTTGGGGATGCAATATCTCCAGAGAATCCCAAAAAAGTTAGAGTACATCCAAAAGAATTTTATAACTTATAATCTCAAAATTAAAGACAATACACCCTATCCTATCCTCCTCATAGAATCTAGCCTTCCCCCCATTGAGTGCACAACCATGATTAAATACTTAATGTATAAGAACAAGATAAACTAGTGCAAAAAAGAAAATCAACATTGCTAAAATATGAACCAACTCCCACTAGCTACATAGCAAAACTAGAGGTTGGAAAATTCCCAAAACATCATGGGATGCAAGAATTTGTCATCTTTGTGACACTAAGAGGTTTGAATATGAAAAACACTTTCCCTTAGAGTGTCTTACTTATTCCCAAATTAGATCACAATTTCAAAATATCTGTTACAAAACTGACCTTCATAACCTCCTAAGTCAACAAAAATATGGTGATCTTGGAACGCTTCTCTTAATGCTTTTTGAGCATAGAAATAAGATTCTAAAGAAATATAAGTAATCTCTTACCTTTCTTAAGGCCTGGCATAAAAATTTTGGTCTCAAAGGATGTTAATCATCATCGTAATAATAAAAAAAATTAGAAATATGATTTTTATATAATACAAAAATATAAAAAATAAAGATAATAGTAAAAAGGAATGGGTTTTATTTAATTGATAAAATAAATTAAAATATTTTATTTAAAAGATAATGAATACATTAAAAATAATTTTGTTAAATTAAATGTGATATATAAATTTATGATAATTTTTTTTGTCAAAATTAACTTGTCAATATTATTTTAAGTTATTTTGAATTTGTGATAGTTATTTTTCTATAATCAATTCATTAACATTACTTTGATGGGAAAACACCACCATTTTAAAATTAGAAAAAGGATTTCATAATCTTAGAGTGTGTGCATATGCAAACCCTAGTCTGAGAATATTTCGAGATCGATTTCAACCATGGATTCCTCACTTGGAGGGGATTCACTCCCCCCTCCAGACCTTGAGACAACATTTCAAAGGCTATTCACCTTAATGGGAAAATCAACAAAGGTACGACCCTCCAGATTCATGATAAGACTTGACAAAGTATCGAAAATCCACCTTCCCACTTCATCTTCATGTAACATGGCCTTGACTATGGAAAATTGGGGTTTACAGGGCATGTCATTGGGATATGTCCATCCACAAGAGTGGTAGCAATTTGGATCTTGAAAAATTGGAAGGTTTTGATCAAGGGAAATCTAACCCACTTCTTTTGTAGTAGTGTGTTTTATGCCTTTTTTTTTGAAAGCAGGGAAGACAAAGATTTTATCTTTAGGAGAGGGTTGTATTTATTTGGAACCAAAGGTATGTATTTGAACTGTTGGATGATTGACTTCAATCCATAACAAGATATACCTACATTCGTTGCATTATTGGTTTGTTTACCACACTTATCTTTGCATTGTTGGCACTGAAGATACCATGAGAAGCATAGGGAATTCTCTATGTCAATATATAGATAAGTCTGAACCAAAAGATCATATTTTTTCTTGTGATAGAATGTGTGTAGAATTCAATCTAGAAAAGGGACTCTCAGAGGTATTCCTCCTCACATTGGATAACTAGACCCATTTACAAGCATTTGATTATGAGAAACTACCATTTAAGTGCAAAATATTCCATGAATATGGCCATTTCAGGAAGGATTCTAAATCTAATCAGTAGGCACAATGCCTTAAGTAAGAAAAGGAAGATCAATGGAAATCCGTAAAAATAAAGAAGGCTACAAACCAATCTACACAACCTGAGGCTTCTAAAGGGAAGAAAATAGATACTAGACCATTGAAAACTTTAGGTTTCAACTCAGAGAAGGTTGAATTAGATCCAAAAACTATATTTCAGTCCATGGGTGAAGGGTCAGGAGCTACCTCAAATAGATTTGAATATTTGACACAAATTGAGCAAAGCACATACTCAGAGGTAGTAGTAGCAACACACAAATAAACCCTCTCTTCATCTATTCAACTCCAATAATGGAGGAAATATGATATCTTCCAAATTCATCGATTCAAATTTCTATTTTGGAAAAAACATGGCCATTTCCCAGTGAGGAAGGAGAAATCCTGAAATATCCAAAAGAAATTGAAGCACATTAGGAATAGGATGAACACTACATAAGCATGAAAACAAGGAAGAGGGATCAACAACATGCTAAAGCAGAGGCAATGGAAGAATCAGGTCTTGAAGACGAGTAGATCAAAAAAGAAAGGAGAAATCCCTTAAAAGAATGGAGGGAAGAAATAACAAATAAGGAAAGAGAACTAGGGTAAATAATGTAGTAAGCCAATATATTTCATGTCAAATTCACTTGAAAATTATATATTGCACCACATAATGAGATTCTCTAAATTGCATATAATGATTAAAAATTCCACATATGGAACCAAGCCAATGAAATCATAGTTCAGAAACATATAATAAATATTTGGATCAACATTAGTCTTGGAGAAACCTAAGTTCAATAGAAACTCATCAATACTTAAGTACCAAGATCATGGTGCCTCCTTCAACCCATAAAGGGGATTTTTCAACCTCTAAACATGGGTGTCACTCTCATGCACATCAAACATATTGCTGATTCATGTTCACTTATTATTCAATCAAACCATTCTAGAAGGCGATATTTTGATCTAGGAGGATCTCCACACAAGGATTCAATACTTTGCAGACCATGGTGAACATCATTAAAATGTTGATTGATGATAGGTGACAAAGAATGATTAATGCTTCATTGAAACTGTAAAAATGATTAATAATTTAAATGAGTGTGAGAAGCTCATGCATTATTCATTCAAATGGGGAAAATGATTAATAATTGAATAGAGTGGAAACTACTAATGTACTTTTCATTTAATTTGTAAAAAGGGAAATTAATTAAGTGTGATAATCCAACTCACAAATTAGTTTCCTAGTTTTAAGGGGAAATCAATTTTGTGTGAGAATACGCCTCACAACTAGTTTTTCTATTCTCAAGAATAGGATGAGAGTCTCATAGGTTGGTTTGGGATTCTTCCTCATTTGATCACAAGAGGTTTCCTAGTCTCAAGGGGAAGTTAAGGGTCTCTTAGGTTGGTTGAGATGCTTTTTCCTTTTTTTTCCTTGAGTTGTTATTTAGATCCTAAATTTGTGGATCTTGTCTCCTTGAATTATGGAGAGAGAGAAACTATATAAATTCCTTATGTAAGCTTTGTTGAGGGAGGCCTCTTAAGGCCCCTTTAGGCCCCTTAGAGAGAGAGCTTGCATGGTGAGGAGTGTAGTCCTTCTGGTGTCTAAATAAATGTCACTTATGTGAGAGACTTAAGTTCTCTTTGTATAAGAGAAGGCTACTCTGGGTTTTCAACCCTGTATGGAGTATGTGCCACATTTTGTGAGAAGGTTTCAGCCCTTGTTAAACGAAGGATAATAAAGAGATTCGTATATCAAGCAGATCTATAGATGTAGCCGACAAATTATGGTGAACTCCATTATCACATGGGTGTGAAATTATATGTCTGAGTTTTGATTAAGTAGAGATTTAGTTACACATATGTACATAATTATGACAATTTGCTCATGTTTACATGCAATGCTTAATGATTATTTTCTCATTTTCACATGCGATTAAGTGTCACTAAAATATCCTCATCATAGGATTTTTGTGGAGAAATATCTCAAAGAAATTCCCGAATCAAGTGGTATCAGAGCAACTCTGACCAATTTTTGCAGATTGTGAATAATCATGGGCAAAACAAAGAAGCAAGCATGGATTCGTCAGCTTGAATAAATCAACTAGACAATTCAAGTAGAGAACGCTGAATTGAGGAGGCTGCTTCAGGAATCTAAAGAAGAAAAGAACAAACTATGACTGCAACTACAAGCTATGGAGGAGAAAGAATGCTCCACAACAAAGGAAACATAAAGTCCCTCCAAGACCAAACCAACATTTGGCCATGGAAGGTATACTAGTTATGGTTCTTGTCATGAAAGTGTTGATGGTTGCACATATTTTCAGATAATAGAGGATGCCCTCTAGACACTAGATAACCAAGGTGTTTTCCTAGAAGCTTCATCTACAACTTCATCGAAATAGGAGGAGAACTTGGCCAAACTTCAAGAAGATGACCAAGTGTCACAAACAAGAATGGAGGTAAATAATTCTCCATGTTCAATTCCTTCTCTTATTAATGATGATTCCTCTTTTGGAGTTTTTGAAAGGAACACCAAGGGTATTGGCTTGAAGTTTCTAAGGAAGATGAGGTATAAAGGAGGAGGTATTGGTATTAATGGCCAATGAATCATTCAACCACTAAAGGTTGAAGGAATACCCACATATGTAGGAATGGGGTATGGTGAAAGAGAATGCTCAAAAGTAGTAGAAGTAGAGGATTATTCAAACAAAGAGATGAGATAATCACCAACACCATCTAAGAAAAATGAGGTCACATCACTTTATGAAAGTGATAGATATAGCATGATATTTCGGAGGAAATCAAAGTCTCCTCGAAAATCTTGGGACAACAAGAGTGTTGCAAAGTATTGGAAGAGGAAAGATCCTTACAATGAAGGATAGAAGGAAATGAAGTCACAAAATTATTGCACTCACTACGAAATGAGTGGTCATTGGATCATAAAATGTTGGAAGATTCACCCTGAGATTCGTGGTACACAAAGAAAGAATCCCATACCAAAGTCTATGCAGTTGGAGGCTGGATCCTACTCAGTTGAAAAAAAAAGACCAAACATAAAAGCACCCAGAATTCAATGAAAACAACACGAATTAGAAGAGCTCAACAAGAGCTTTCCAATGATGCAAAAGACACCTCAAACAAACTCCGAATGAAAAAGTTATGGCCCTTTGAAATTTTATTCAAGTAGACAAATCCAACGAAGTCCGTACAGTGCTGACATCACCAGGTTGATGTGGAAACACCACAAGCTTCCAAGTGTCATGTATTTTTGGCACTTCTAGGGGTCCATGTGGACTAGTTAAATTTTCCACGTGGCATTCATACAGAGGCTATGTGGCAGTACAGATACTCACGTGGCTGTACAATGATGATGTCAACAGAGTGACTGGACCGTACAAAAGGTTGATGTGGTAGTACGACATTGACGTAGAAAGTGACATGTACACTAACTGGGGAGTGAAATGATGACATGGCAGAGTGACGTGGATGTATAGTGATGACATCAGTATAATGACTGGACCGTACTGAATTATGATGTGGCAGTACGACACTGACGTGGTTGTACGGTGATGATGTCAATAGAATGAATGAACCATACTGAATTATGATGTGGTAGTATGACACTGATGTGGCCGGTGACATGTTAGTTGACTTGACATTGACTAGGTCAATGATGCGGGTGCTGAGTAGACCACCACTGGACTGTTGACCGGATGCTTTCTAGGAAATCACAAAGTGCCACGTGGCCCAATCATGGGGCACCATGTGTCACCCCTCGGATGCCCAATATGGGCTAGGTCCGAAAAAAAATTAAAAAATTTAAAAGACTGATGAAATGAATGATCTTGGATCCAAAGGCCAGACCAATCAATGGCCAACACCCTAACGACAGTATTTTCAAATGTGGCAAGAAAAGGGTCAACCGACCAACCCCGAATTCGACGGCTAGACCACCCAGACACCAAAACTCTGACATGGGAATTCAAAATTTGGCGTGGAAGGTTTCAACATAACATTTAACAAACGATTCACAAACATCTGAACACAGGGGGTCCAGAGGTTTGAACCCCTGACCTCTGCCAACCATATACCTTAAAATTACCTCCACCAACCAACAGGTCAACAAGCCTGTTGGTATATCCTCCGCCTAAAAAAAAATTTAAATCACTATTTTTCCATTCGCATGGGAAGGTACATGCGCTGGCCCATGGAACAAATTTCGATGTTTTTTTAGGCATTTAATGTAGTATGTATGACCCAACAGGAACAAATTTCGAGGTAGGGAGCCCATGTGTAGTCCAGAAGTAACAATGACAAAATTAGACGAAATTATAGTCATTTGTGCACGATTTCTCACCACAAATCCATTGGTGCAGTCAGAATTTCAATTTGAGTAATGCAAACTGAAGGCTATGGCCAAGCCCATGTTTGCTTGACACATTTTTAGAAGTAGAGTTGCGCCTTTCAGAACATGGTCAATTTTACAAGAAAAAGTTGCAGAATGACGAGATGGACTTGCTGGTGGTATGTTTTTTGAGATTTAAGCATTCGATTGGGCACCTTGGAACAAAACTCAATGTAAGTTTCATGCAATTATGGTTTTTGTGTCTTTTTGGAAATTGCAAGAGGGTGAATGTATGTTTCATGTTCTGGTAATATTTGAGTGCTGCAACAAGGTAGAAGATCTGAATTGTTGCAGGAAATTCATTTTTTGAGCCTTACATGAAAACCGAGACAATGCGGTAAGAGTCCATTTTGACACTTTGACAAAAAGTAGTCATGTTTACAGCCAAAAGTCTCAAAATTGTGAGATGAGTGTGATGATGATGACATTTTCCTTATTTATTATGTTTCACATGTCATAGTGGGGGATTTAAAACCATAGAGTTTTACCACTAGTGCACAATTGATGTATTTGATATTTGTCTTGAAATTGATGTTAATGATGTAAAATGTTGTAATTAGCCACTCTTGAAAGTAATGATGAGAGTGAGAGGAATTTTTTTCTATGCCTAAGCTTTGTTAAGCCTTGTTGGAAATATTGTAATGGGTCTTGTAGCCACTGTTGAGTGAGAGGCATTATTTTTTCTTAGGCCTGTTTTGAAAATCATTGTAAACTAGTCCATGCGTGTTTTATAAAGTCTTGGCGAGTATGGTATTGATTTGATAAGTTGTACTACATGTATTTTCATATACATATTCTCATCTATGCAAGTGTTGGCATCGACATCCTCATTCCAAAGTACAAAGGTGATGGAGAAGAAGGATCCAACCTTTCAAAGACATTTGTTATGCAGATCAAGGAAGCAACTACAGATTTTCATTGATGCAAGTGTTGGCATTGACATCCTCATTCTGAGGTACAAAGGTGAAGGAAAAGAAGGGTGCGTCTTGTCAGAGACATTTGTTATGAAGATCAAGGAATCAACTACAGATTTGTATTGATGCATTGACATCCTGATTCCGAGGTACAAAGGTGAAGGAGAAGAATGGTGTGGCCTGTCAAAGACATTTGTTATGCAGATCGAGTAGTGGGGAAGTGATCTTCAAGTGTAATAATCTACCTAGAAGCTGGTTGTGGAGATTCAAGTCATAGTTTTTCTCTATACTTTTGTAGGACTAAAAATGATTTTTGTGGGGAGGTATGATCTAGGAAGATCCCCACACAATTGCACACCATGAAGACAATCATTCAAATGTTTATTGATGATAGGTGACAAAGAATGATTAATGCTTCATTTAAATTGTAAAAATGATTAATGCTTTAAATGAGTGAGAATCTCATGTATTATCCATTCAAATGGGAAAAATGATTAATACTTGAAGAGAGTGGAAAACACTCATGTATTTTTAATTTAATTTGTAAAAAAAGGAAATTAGTTAAGTGTGAGAATCCAAATCAGAAATTAGTTCCCTAGTTTTAAGGGAAAATTAGTTTTGTGTGAGAATCCACCTCACAACTAGCTTTTTTGTTCTCAAGAAGAGGATGAGAGTCTCATAGGCTGGTTTGGGATTCTTCTTCATTTTATCACAAGTGGTTTCCTAGTCTTAAGGGGAAGTTAAGGGTCTCATAGTTTGGTTGAGATGCTTTCTCCTTTTTTGTCCTTGAGTTGTTATTTAGATCCTAAATTTGTGGATCTTGTCTCGAATTATGGAGAGATGGAAACTATATAAATTCCTTATGTAAGATTTGTTAAGGGAGGCCCCTTAAAGACCCTTTAGGCCTCTTGGAGAGATATTTCATGGTGAGGAATGTAGTCCTTTTGGTGTCTAAATAAATGTCACTTATGTGAGAGCCTGAAGTTCTCTTTGTATAAGAGAAGGATGCTCTAGGTTTTCATCCTTGTATGGAGTATGTGCCACATTTTGTGAGAAGGTTTCAACCCTTGTTAAAGAAAGGATAATAAAGCAATTCGTATTCCAATCAAATCCATAGATGTAGCTAGAAAAGTCTGGTGAACTCCGTTATCACATGGGTTTCAAATTATATGTGTGAGTTTTGATTACATTCTCACTTGATTAAGTAGAGATTTAGTTACACATATGTTCATAATTATGACAATTTTCTCACGTTTATATGCAATGCTTCATGATTATTTTCTCATGTTCACATGCGATTAAACATCAATAAAATATCCTCATCGTAGGATTTTTGTAGAGAAAGATCACACATAATTTCCCAGATCAAGTGGTATTAGAGCATGTATGACTGGTTTTGCAGATTGTGAATAATCATGGGCAATGGAAAGAAGCAATGATGGCTTCGTGAGCTTGAAGAAATCAACCAGACAATTCAAGAAGAGAATGATGAATTGAGGAGGTTGCTTCAAGAATCTGAAGAAGAAAAGAACAAACTACGATTGCAACTACACGATATGGAGGAGAAATAATTCTCCACAACAAAGGAACCAAAATGTCCCTCCAAGACCAAAACAACTTTTGTCCATGTAAGGTATACTAGTTATGGTTCTTGTCATGAAAATGTTGATGGTTGCACATAATAGAGGATTCCCTCCAGACACTATGTAACTAAGGTGGTTTCTTAGAAGCTTCATCTACAGTTTCATCCAAATAGGAGGAGCACTTGGAAAAACTTCAGGAAGATGACCAAGTGTCACAAACAAGAATGGAGGTAAATAATTCTCCATGTTCAATTCCTTCCCTTGTTAATGATGATTCCTCTTTTGGAGTTTTTGAAAGGCACACAAAGGGAATTGGTTTGAATTTTCTAAGGAAGATGGGGTATAAAGGAGGAAGTCTTGGTATTAATGGCCAATTCATCAGTCAATTATTGAAGGTTGAAAGAAGACCCCGATATCTAGGAATGGGGTGTGGTGAAAGAGAATGCTCAAAAGCAGTAGAAGCAAAGGATTCTTCAAACAAAGAGATAAGATCATCACCAACACCATATAAGAAAAATGACGACACCTCACTTTATGAAAGTGATATATCTAGCACGATATTTTGAAGGAAATAAAAGTCTCCTAAAAAATCTTGGGACAACAAGAGTGTTGCAAAGTACTGGAAGATGAAAACTCCTTACAGTGAAGGCGAGAAGGACATGAAGTCATGCAACTATTGCACTCACTGCCAAATGAGTGGTCACTGGATCATGAAATGTTGGAAGCCTCACCCTGAGCTTCGTGGTTCACCAAGAAATAATCCCGTACTAGATTCTATGAATTTGAAGGCTAGATCCTGCTCCGCTAAAAAAAATGGCCTAAAATAAAAATTCCCATAATTTGACGAAAATAATACCAAGTCGAATATCTCGACGAGATATTTTCAACGACGCAAACGACACCTCAAACGAAATCCAGATGCATAAGTTATGGCCATCTGAATTTTTTTGCAAACAAACAAATCTAGCAAAGTCTGTACAATGGTGATGTCAGCACGATGCCGTGGAAACACCATAGGTGGCCATGTGTCATGGATTTTTGGCACTCCAAGGGGTCCATGTGGACCAATAAGAATGTGCCATGTGGCATTCTTACATAATCCAGATGGCATTATGGATACTGATGTGTCAATTGATGTGGCTGTACGGTGATGATTTCATCAGAGTGACTGGATAGTACAAAAGGTTGATGTGGAATTATGGTGCTAATGTAACAAGTGACGTGTCGAATGATTTAGAAGTACAACGATGACATGGATTTACGATGATGATTTCAACATAGTGATTGAACTGTACATAATGATGATGTGGAATTACTACATTGACATGGTAGGTGACGTGTCAGCTGATTGGACAATGACTGGGTCGATGATGCAGGTGATGATTGGACCTCCACTGGATTGCTGACCAGTTGTTGACTGGACAATCATAGAGTGCCACGTGGTCCAATCATGGGGAAACATGTGGCACCCATCGGATGCCCAATGAGGGTTGGGTCCAAAAAAAAAAATAAAACAAAATAAAAGACCGTAGGATTGGCCGGTGTTCGATCCATCTGTGGGACTGGCCAATGGCCAACAACTCAACAATGGTCTTTTCAAATGTGGAAAGAAAAGGGTCGACCGACCGGACCCCAAAATTCCGATATGGGCATTCAAAATTTGTCGTGGGAGGTTTCAATGTAACGTTTAACAAATGGTTCACAAACATCCCAAAATGGGGTGTTCGAAGGTTTGAACCCCAGACCTCCACCAACCATATACCTTAAAATTACCTCTGCCAACCATTGGGCCAATGACCTTGTTGATATATCTGCCACCTAAAAAAAATTTTAAATCATTATTTTTCCATTCGCAGTGGAAGGAACCATACTTTGTACTCTGTACAACCCAACATGCATGAAGTTAGAGGTAGGGAGCCTAGAAGGAGTCCATAAGTGACAGTGACAAAATTTGAAGAAATTATATTAATTTTTGCACGAAGCCACTGGTGAAGTCAGAATTGGGATTTGAGCAACAAAAAATGAAGGCTATGGCAAGCCCATGTCTGCTTGGCATGTTTTTCGAGGCAGAGTTGCACATTTCATAACAGGGTCTAGTTTATAGTCAAAAGTTGTAGAATGATGAGATGGACTTGTTGGTGCTATGTTTCCTAAGATTTGAGCCGATTGAGCGCCTTGGCACGAGACACATTGTAAGTTTCATGCATTTATGGTTTTTTCCTCTTTTTGGAAATTGCAAGAGGGTGAATATATGTTGTAGATTCTGGTGATCTTTGAGTGTTGCAACAAGGCATCAATATATGAATTATTGCAGGAAATTCATTGTTTGATCCTTACATGCAAACCGAGATGGTGCGGTAAGGCACCATTTTGACACTTCGACTGAAAGTAGTCATGTTTACAGCCAAAAGTTTCAGAATTGTGAGATGAATGTGATGATGATGGAATTCTCCTCATTTATTATGTTTTAAATGTATAGTGGGGGATTTGAAACCATAGAGTCTTACCATTAGTGCACAATTGATGTATTTTCCATTTGTCTTGAAATCGATGTTAATGATGTAAACGGTTTTAATTAGCCTCTCTTGAAAGTAATGCTGAGAGTGAAAGACATTTTGTTCTATGCCTAAACTTTGATAAGCCTTGTTGGAAATATTGTAATGAGTCTTGTAGCCACTATTGACTGAGGAGCATTATTTTTGCCTAGGACTATTTTGGAAATAATTGTAAACTTGTCCATGAGGTTTTTATAAACTCTTGGCGAGTATGGTACTGCTTTGATAAATTGTACTACATGTATTGTCATATACATATTCTCATCTATGCAAGTGTTGGCATCGACATCCTCATTCCAAAGTACAAAGGTGATGGAGAAGAATGGTGCAACATTTAAGAGACATTTGTTATGCAGATCAAGGAATTAGCTGCAGATTTTGATTGTTGCAAGTGTTGGCATTGACTTCCTCATTTCGAGGTAAAAAGGTGAAGGAAAAGAAGGGTGCATTCTGTCAGAGACATTTTTTATGCAGATCAAGGTATAAACTACGGATTTTCATTCATGCAAGTGTTGACATTGACATACTCATTCTAAGGTACAAAGGTGAAGGAGAAGAAGGGTGTGGTCCGTCAGAGACATTTTTTATGTAGATCAAGCAGTGGGGAAGTGCATCGTGGAGTGTAAGGCTCTTCCTAGAAGCTGGTTGGGGAGATTCAAGTCATAGTTTCTCTCTATACTTTTGTAGGACCAAAAGTGATTTTTGTGGGGAGGTGTGATCCATGAGGATCTCCACACAAGGATTCAATACTTTGCACACCATGAAGAAGATCATTAAAATGTTGATTGATGATAGGTGACAAAGAATGATTAATGCTTCATTTAAATTGTAAAAATTATTAATACTTTAAATGAGTGTGAGAAGATCACATATTATTCATTCAAATGGGGAAACTGATTAATAATTGAAGAGAGTGAAAACTACTCATGTATTTTTCATTTAATTTGTAAAAAAGGAAATTAGTTAATTGTGAAAATCCAACTCACAAATTGTTTTCCTAGTTTTAAGGGGAAATTAGTTTTGTGTGAGAATCCACCTCACAACTAGTTTTTCTATTCTCAAGAAGAGGATGAGAGTCTCATAGGTTGGTTTGGGATTCTTCCTCATTTGATCACAAGTGGTTTCGTAGTCTCAAGGGGAAGTTAATGGTCTCATAGGTTGGTTGAGATGCTTTCTCCTTTTTTGTCCTTGAGATTTTATTTAGATCCTACATTTGTGTATCTTATCTCCTTTAATTATGGATACAGGGAAACTATATAAATTCCTTATCTAAGCTTTGTTAAGGGAGGCCCCTTAAGGCCTCTTTAGGCCCCTTGGAGAGACAACTTGCATGGTGAGGAATGTAGTCTTTATGGTGTCTGAATAAATGTCACTTATGCAAGAACGTTAGAGATTTAGATGCACATATGTACATAATTATGACAATTTGTTCACGTTTACATGCATTCTTAATGATTATTTTCTCATGTTCACATGCTATTAAGCGTCAATAAAAGATCGTCATCATAGGATTTTTGTACAGAAATATCTCACATAAATTCTTGGATCAAGTGTTATCAGAGCAAGTCTAAGCAGTTTTGCAGATTGTGAATAATCATGGGCAAAGCAAAGAAGAAGGAATGGATTTGTGAGCTTGAATAAATCAACTAGACAATTCAAGTAGAGAACGCTAAATTGAAGAGGTTGCTTCAAGAATCTAAAGAAGAAAAGAGAAAACTACGAATGCAACTACAAGATATGGAGGTGATCCAGGAGGATATTGGTGGCCACATGCCTATTCCACTTGGAACCCCACCATTGTTTCTTTCAATTTTCCAGTTTCCTTAATTGTAGCACAATTTACTATTTTTGGTAGTTTTTCAGGTCTTGAACTTATAGAGCCGTTTTGAGGCCCTAAACGACATTTTTTGGGCATGGTCCGATCGTCGAATATTAGCTTGTTATGGAACATGATATTCATTGGTAACAATTGTAGTCCTCAGATAGATCTTTGTAACGATGTATCATATGAGTCAAACAAAGATAGTATGCCAAATTTATGACCCCAAGAAATTGATGTACCAATTTACCCCGACGGGGCCCATATTCTGGTGTTTCATCTCCTAGGGTTAGGTTTTTGGATGTTTAGGGTTTCCATTGTTTCTCAATAATATATAGGCCTTCAAGCCTCATTGTAACACAAAGTTCAGAGGCCTATAGGAACCACATCTCTTCTCAGAGATAAGCTACCAATGCCCTAGCTAGTTTATTTCTATTTTGTCTGTAAACAAATTTCAGTTCTTCGATATTAATGAAATGAAGTGTTATTTCCGCTGCATCTTTGTATTCATGGTTATTTTTGTGTTCTGTTGCGTTCCTGCATAAATTCAGATCAGGAGGAGAAAGAATGCTCCACGACATATGTAACAAAAAGTACCTCCAAGACTAAACCAACTTGTGGCCATGGAAGGTATACTAGTTATGGTTCTTGTCATAAAAATGTTGATGGTTGCACATATTTTCAAATAATAGAGGATTCCCTCCAGACACCAGGTAACCAATCTGGTTTCCTAGAAGCTTCATCTATAACTTCATCCAAACAGGAGGAGCACTTGGCCAAACTTTGGGAAGATGACCAAGTGTCACAAACAATAATGGAGGTAAAAAATTCTCCATGTTCAATTCCTTCCCTGATTAATGGTGATGCCTCTTTTGGAGTTTTTAAAAGGAACACCAAGGGCATTGGCTTGAATTTCCTATGGAAGATGGGGTATAAAGGAGGAGGTCTTGGTATTAATGGCCAAGGACTCATTCAACCAGTGCAGGTTGAAGGAAGACCCCGATATGTATATTGGGGTATGGTGAAAGAGAATGCTCAAAAGGAGTAGAAGTAGGGGATTTTTCAAGCAAAGAGGTAATATCATCACCAACACCATCTAATAAAAATGACGAAACATCACTTTTTGAAAGTGATAGATCTAGCACGATATTTCAGAGGAAATCAAAGTCTCATCGAAAATGTAAACTCTAACCTTGTACAATATCTACTGCAAACAAATATTCAGAAAAAGAACAAAAAATATACAAGGGCAAATACAAACATTACACAGAGATTTTTCCCCTGGAAACCCAAACTGGGAAAACCAACATATTCTATATTATTCATTGTGATACATTATTTACAATACAATATACATATAGGAGCCAGTGACATCCAAAACCCTAACCCAATGACTTGGATTAGTCCAAAACCCTAATTCCTTAACCGAAAATAGAAAACCATCGGAAAAAACCATGTGCCGAAAAACCACCTAAATACATGACACGTTTCCTGAGGCAGGTGTCATGTTTCTTGAGGTAGATTTTTTTTTATAACTAACAAAAAAGCTTGGGACAACAAGAGTGTTGCAAAATACTGGAAGATGAAAACTCCTTATAGTGAAGGCGAGAAGGACATGAGGTCACAACTATTGCACTCACTTCCAAATGAGTGGTCACTAGATCAAGAAATGTTGGAAGCTTCACCCTGAGCTTCGTGGTTCACCAAGAAAGAATATCATACTAGATTCTATGCATTTGGAGGCTAGATCCTGCTCAGTTGAAAAAACAATTGCCAAAAATACAAATTCCCATAATTCGACAAAAAAAACACCAAGTTGAAGAGCCTGACGAGATATTTCCAACGATGCAAATGACACCTCAAACAGAGTCCATATGAAAAAGTTATGGACATTTGAAATTTTTGGCAACAAACAAATCTTGCGAAGTCTATACAATTTTGACATCAACATGCTAATGTGGAAGTACCACACGTTGCCACATGTCATGTATTTTTTCCACTTCCAGGGGTCCATGTGGACCAATAAAATGTGGCACATGCCATTCGTATTGATAACATGTGGCAGTACAAATATTGACATGGCTGTACAGAGATGACGTCAACAAAGTGACTGGACCATACAAAAGGTTGATGTGGTAGTATGACAATGATGTAGCAGGTGATATGTCGAATGAATAGGCAGTACGAAGATGACATGGATGTACGATGATGACATGTGTAGAGTGACTCGATCATACATAATGATGATGTCGTAGTACGATGTTGATGTGGCTGGTGATGTGTTAGCTGACTGGGTCGATGAAGCGGGCACTGACATCGAGGCTGATTGGACTGCCACTGGTCTGGAGAGTGGGTGTTGACTGGACAATCACAGAGTTCCATGTGGGCGAATCATGGGGCACAATGTGGCACCCCTAGGACTCCCAATGAGGGTTGGGTTCGAAAAAAAAATAAAAAAATTAAACAACGGTTGGACCGACTGATGCTGGATTCGGCGGCCGGACCGACCTATGGCCAATAGCCCAACGATGATATTTTCAATTGTGGCAAGAAAAGGGTCAAATAACCGATACCGAATTTGATGGTCAGACCACAAAACTCTGATGTGGACATTCAAAATTTGGCATGGGAGGTTTCAACGTAATATTTAACAAAGGGTTCACAAACATCCCAAAACGGGGTGTCTGGAGGTTTGAACCTCGGACCTCCGCCAACCATATACCTTAAAATTACCTCTGCCAACCAACGTGCCAATGACCTTTTTGGTATATCCACCGCCTACAAAAATATTTAAATCGCTATTTTGTCATCTATGGGGGAATTGTACACACGGGGGCCCGTGGCATGAATTTCAAGATTTTTGCAGGCATTTAATGCAGTATGTACGACCCAATAGGAACAACGTTCGAGGCAAGGAGCCCATGAGGAGTCTGGAAGTGACAATGAAAGAAATTATAGATATTTTTTCATGATTTCTTGCCATGAATCCATTGGTGTAGTCGGAATTTGGATTCGAGTAGCAAAATTGAAGGCTATGGCCAAACCCATGTCTGGTTGACATGTTTTTCGAGGAATATTTACATGTTTCAGAACAAGGTCAAGTTTACAGTCAAAAGTTGAAGAATGATGAGACATACCTACTTGTGCTATGTTTGATGAGATTTGAGCAGCCATTGAGCGCCTTGGCATGAAACCCAATGTAAGTTTCATACATTTATGGTTTATGCCTCTTTTTGGAAATTGCAAGAGGGTGAATGTATGTTGCAAATTTTGGTGATCTTTGAGTGATGCAACAAGGCAATAATATCTTAATTATTGCATGAAATTCATTGTTTGAGTCTTACACGCAAATTGAGACAATGCGGTAAGAGGCCATTTTGACACTTCGACAAAAAGTAGTCTTGTTTACAACACAAGTCTCAGAATTGCGAGACAAGTGTGATGATGATGGAATTTTCATTATTTATTATGTTTCACATGTTATATTGGGGGATTTGAAACCATAGAGTTTTACCACTAGTGCATAGTTGATGTATTTTCCGTTTGTCTTGAAATTGATGTTAATTGTGTAAAAATTTGTAATTAACCACTCTTGAAAGTAATGATGAGTGTGAGAGGTATTTTTTTCTATGCCTAAACTTTGTTAATCCTTGTTGACAATATTGTAATGGGTCTTGTAGACATTGTTGAGTGAGAGGCATTATTTTTTCCTAGGATTGTTTTGGAAATCATTGTAAACTTGTCTATGAGTGTTTTATAAACTCTTGGCAAGTATTGTTATGCTTTGAAAAGTTGTAATCCATGTATTGTCAACTATAGATTTGCATTGATACAAGTGTTGGCATCGACATCCTTATTCTGAAGTAAAAAGGTGAAGGAGAAGAAGGGTGCGGCCTTTCACAGACATTTGTTATGCAGATCAAGGAATCAATTGCAAATTTGCATTGATGCAAGTGTTGACAATGGCATCCTCACTTTGAAGTAAAAAGGTGAAGGAAAAGAAGCGTGCGGCTTGTCAAAGATATTTTTTATGTATATCAAGGAATCAACTATAGATTTGCATTGATGCAAGTGTCGACATTGACATCCTCATTCCGAGGTACAAAGGTGAAGGAGAAGAAGGGTGCGGCCTGTCAGAGACATTTTTTATGCATATTGATGAGTGGGGAAGTGCATCGTGGAGTGTAAGACTCTTCCTAGAAGCTGGTTGCAGAGATGCAAGTAATAGTTTCTCTCTTTTGGAGGACCAAAATTGATTTTCATGGGGAGGTATGATCCAGGAGGATATACACACAAATATTCAATACTTTGCACACCTTGAATAAGATCATTAAAATTTTGATTGATGATAGGTGGCAAAGAATGATTAATGCTTCATTTAAATTGTAAAAATGATTAATACTTTAAATGGGTGTGAGAAGTTCATGCATTATTCATTCAAATGGGGAAAATGATTAATACTTAAAGGGAGTGGAAACTAATCATATATTTTTATTTAATTTGTAAATAGGGAAATTAGTTAAGTGTGAGAATCCAACTCACAAATTAGTTTCCTAGTTTTAGGGTAAATTAGTTTTGTGTGAGAATCCACCTCACAACTAGTTTTTCTATTCTCAAGAAGAGGATGATAGTCTCATACGTTGGTTTGGGATTCTTCCTCATTTTATCAAAAGTGGTTTCCTAGTCTCAAGGGGAAGTTAAGGGTCTCATAGGTTGGTTGAGATGCTTTCTCGTTTTTTTTTCTTGAGTTGTTATTTAGATCCTAAATTTGTGGATCTTGTCTCGAATTATGGAGAGAGGGAAACTATATAAATTCCTTATGTAAGATTTGTTAAGGGATCCCCCTTAAGGCCTCTTTAGGCCCCTTGGAGAGAGGGATTGCATAGTGAGGACTGTAGTCCTTCAGGTGTCTAAAGAAATGTCACTTATGTGAGAGCCTTAAGTTCTCTTTGTATAAGAGAAGAGTGCTCTAGGTTTTTAGCCCTTTATGGAGTATGTGCCACATTTTGTGAGAAGGTTTTAACCCTTGTTAAAGGAAGGATAAAAACACAATTCATATTGCAAGCGGATCCAAAGATGTAGCCAAAAAAGTCTCGTGAAATTTGTTATCACACGAGTGTCAAATTATATGTGTGAGTTTTGATTGGATTCTCACTTGATTAAGTAGAGATTTAGTTACACATATGTACATAATTATGAAAATTTGCTCACGTTTATATGAAATGCTTAATGATTATTTTCTCATGTTCACATGTGATTAGACGTTAGTAAAAGATCCTCATCGTAGGATTTTTGTAGAGAAATATCTCACAAAATTTCTTGGATCAAGCGATATTAGAGCAGGTTTGACCAGTTTTGCAGATTGTGAATAATCATGGGAAAAACAAAGAAGTAAGCATGGCTTCACGAGCTTGATTAAATAAACCAGATAATTCAAGAAGAGAACACTGAATTGACGAAGTTGCTTCAATAATATGAAGAAGAAATGAACAAACTAGGATTGCAACTACAAGCTATGGAGGAGCAAGAATGCTCCACGATAGATGCAACATAAAGTCCCTCCAAGACCAAACCAACTTGTGGCCATGGAAAGTATACTAGTTATGGTTCTTGTCATGAAGATTTTGATGGTTGCATATATTGTTAGATAATAGAGGATTCCCTCTAGACATCGGGTAACCAAGGTGGTTTCCTAGAAGCTTCATCTACAACTTCATTCAAATAGGAGGAGCAGTTGGCCAAACTTCAGGAATATGACCAAGTGTCCCAAACATGAATGGAGGTAAATAACTCTCCATGTTCAATTCCTTCCCTTATTAATGATGATTCCTCTTTTGGAGTTTTTGAATGGCACACCAAGGGCATTGGCTTGAATTTTCTAAGGAAGACGGGGTATAAAGGAGGAGGTCTTCGTATTAATGGCCAAGACATCATTCAACCATTGGAGGTTGAAGGAAGACCCTGATATGTAGGATTGGGGTATGGTGAAAGAAAATGCTCAAAAGCAGAGGATTATTCAAGAAACGAGCCGAGATCATTACCGACACCATCTAAGAAAAATGATGGCACATCACTTTTTGAAAGTGATATATCTAGCACGATATTTCAAAGGAAATCAATTTCTCCTTGAAAATCTTGGGACAACAAGAGAGTTGCAAATTACTGGAAGAGGAAAGATCCTTACAATGAAGGAGAGAAGAACATGAAGTCACAAAACTATTGGACTCACTGCCAAATGAGTGGTCAATGGATCAAGAAATTTTGGAAGCTTCACCCTAAGCTTCGTGGTACACTAAGCAAGAATCCCGCACCAGAGTCTGTGTGGTTGGAGGCTAGATCCTCCTAAGTTGAAAAAATGGCCAAAAATAAAATTTCCCAAAATTCAACTAAAATAGAACTAAGTCGAAGAGCTCGATGAGATATTTCCAACGATGCAAACGACACCTCAAACAAACTTCGGATGAAAAAGTTATGGCCATTTAATTTTTTTGGGAAACATGCAAATCTGGAAAAGTTCGTATAGTGATGATGCCAACATGATGATGTGGAAAAATAATAGACTACCACATGTCATGTATTTTTGGCACTTCCAGGGGTCCATGTGGACCAACAAAAAATGTGCCACGTGGCATTCATACGGACGCCACATGACAGTACAAATACTGACATGTCGGGTGACGTGGTTGTATGGTGATGACATCAATAACTGGACCATATGGAAGGTTGATGTGGCAGTACGACGCCGACGCAATAGGTGATGTGTTGACTGACTGGGAAGTATGACAATGACATGGCTGTATGGTGATGACGTCAATAGAGTGATTGGACTGTACTGAAGGTTGATGTGGAAGTACGACGCTAACGTAGCAGGTGATGTGTTAGCTGACTGGGTCGATGAAGAGGGTGCTGGCTGGACCACCACTGGATTTCTGATTGGGAATTTACTGGCCAATCATAGAGTTCCACGTGGTCGAATCATGGGGCACAATGTGGCACCCCTCAGATGCCCAACTAGGGTTAGGTACAAAAAAAAATAAAAAATATTAAAAGATCGCTAGACCATCTAGCGTTGGATCCGACGGATGGATGGACCGATTGCCATCAACACATCAATGGTCTTTTCAAATGTGGCAAGAAAAGGGCCGACCGACCGGGCCCCAAAACTCCAACATGGGCATTCAAAATTTGGTGTGGGAGGTTTCAACCTAACATTTAACAAACAATTCACAAACATCCCAAAACGGGTCCGGAGTTTGAACCTTGGACCATCGCCAACCAATGGGCTAATGACCCTCTTGGTATATCCACTGCCTAAAAAAATATTTAAATTTCCATTTCGCCATCCGCGGGGGAAGGTACACTTGTGGGCCTGTGGCATGAATTTCAAGGTTTTGCAGGAATTTAATGAAGTATGAACGACCCATCAGGCATGAATTTTGAGGTAGGGATTCCAAGAGGAGTCCGTAAGTGATAGTGACAAAATTTGACGAAATTAGTCATTTTTTCACATTTCTGGCCATGAATCCATTGGTGCAGTCATAATTTGGATTTGAGCATCAAAATTTGAAGGCTATGGCCAAGCCCATGTCTGCTTGGCACATTTTTCAAGGAAGAGTTTCAACTTTGAGAACATGGCTGAGTTTACAGTCAAAATTTGCAAAATGAGGAGATGGACCTGCTGATGACATGGTTGCTGAGACTTGAGCATCCAATTGAGTGCCTTGGCACAAAACCCAATGTAAGTTTCATGTATTTATGGTTTTTGCCTCTTTTTGGAAATTGCAAGAGGGTGAATGTATGTTGCAGATTCTGGAGATCTTTGAGTGCTGCAACAAGGCATACAGATTTGAATGATTGCAGGAAATTCATTTTTTGAGCCTCACACGCAAACTGAGACACTGCAGTAAGAGGCCATTTTAACACTTCGATAGAAAGTAGTCGTGTTTACAGCCAAAAGTCTCATAATTTCAAGATGAGTGTGATGATGATGTCATTTTTCTTATTTATTATGTTGCACATGTTATAGTGGGGGATTTGAAACCATAGAGTTTTACCACTAGTCAACAATTGATGTATTTTCCATTTGTATTGAAATTGATGTTAATGATGTAAAAGGTTGTAATTATCTACTATTGAAAGTAATGATGAGAGTGAGAGGAATTTTGTTCTATGCCTAAACTTTGTTAAGCATTGTTGGAAATATTGTAATGGGTCTTGTAGCCACTGTTGAGTGAGAGGCATTATTTCTTCTTAGGCTTGTTTTGGAAATCATTGTAAACTTGTCCATGCGTTTTTTATAAACTCTTGACAAGTATGGTACTTCTTTGAAAAGTTGTAATCCATGTATTGCTAGCTACAGATTTGCATTGATGCAAGTGTTGGAATTGAGATCCTCATTCCGAAGTACAAAGATGAAGGAGAAGAAGGGTGCAACCTTTCAAAGACATTTGTTATGCAGATCAAGGAATCGACTACAGATTTTCATTGATGCAAGTGTTGGCATTGACATCCTCATTCTGAGGTACAAAGGTGAAGGAAAATAAGGGTGTGGTCTTTCAGAGACATTTGTTATGCATATCAAGGAAATAGCTACATGTTTGCATTGATGCAAGTGTTGACATGGACATCCTCATTCTGAGGTACAAAGGTGAAGGAGAAGAAGGGTGAGGTCTGTCAGAGAATTTTTTTATGCAAATCGAGCAGTGGGGAAGTGCATCGTGGAGTATAAGACTCTTCCTAAAAGCTGTTTGCAAAGAATTGAGTCACAATTTCTCTCTATACTTTTGGAGGACCAAAAATGATTTTTTTGGGGAGGTATGATCCATGAGGATCTCCACACAAGGATTAAATACTTTTCACACCATGAATAAGATCATTAAAATGTTGATTGATCATAGGTGATAAAGAATGATTAATTCTTCATTTAAATTGTAAAAATGATTATTACTTTAAATGAATGTGAGAAGCTCATGTATTATTCATTCAAATGGGGAAAATGATTAATAATTGAAGAGAGTGGAAAATACTCATGTATTTTTCATTTAATTTGCAAAAAGGGAAACTAGTTAAGTGTGAGAATCCAACTCGCAAATTAGTTTCCTAGTTCTAAGGGGAAATTAGTTTTGTGTGAGAATCCACCTCACAACTAGTTTTTCTATTCTCAAGAAGACGATGAGAGTCTCATAGGTTGGTTTGGGACTCTTCCCCATTTTATCACAAGTGGTTTCCTAGTCTCAAGGGGAAGTTAAGGGTCTCATAGGTTGGTTTAGATGCTTTTTCCTTTTTTGTTCTTGAGTTGCTACTTAGATCCTAAATTTGTGGATATTGTCTCCTTGAATTATGGAGAGAGGGAAACTATATAAATTCCTTATGTGAGATTTGTTAAGGGAGGCCCCTTATATAGAGAGATTACATGGTGAGGAATGTATACTGACGCAACACTCCTTGCCTCAGCAGGTTCTGTGCGACCTCCTGATCTTAGGATCGTTCTAAATCTTTCCCTGAGTCAGATTGACTCTTCGATTTCCCCAGGGGGAATATCTCGTATAGGCTAACTCTGCACTCCTGACCAACAATATATGATTGAGAATTTTTCCGAAAGGAGATTTTGGATTTCACGACTTCGGGAATCCTGATGTCGAGTTCCCTCGACTCTTCAACCTCCGAAACCCAAAATTTCGAAATGCCAAAATGTCAACGAAGGTTGACTTTTTCAATGCACCGAACACACGTCGCTTGTTGCCCACAAATTTCGGCTTTTCAGGGCTTGAGAAAACAACCAACAATTGTTCCTCTTCCCTTATGATTCCCCAAATTCTGAAATTTTTGCTTTCGCGAGGTCGATGGCCTTTCGGGATTTTTTCCGAAGCTTGACCACTCCTTTGAATTCTGTCGCACGTATCTACATGACGAATACTTGGGACCCACCTTTTGGAGTTTCTATTTTCATGATTTTGGGAGTTGTGTGACCATGCAACTCTACCTATAAAGTCCCAAAATCCTGAAACTCGATTGGGGCCTAATGGATATTGTCCCTCAACCTTTCGAAAATTTTTCCTTTCGCTCTTCGAGATTTCGTGATTCGCGAAAATACACAACAAAGTGTTTTCCTACCTTTCGAAACTCCGATTCCCGAATTCCTGAATTCTCGCCTCCCACGTGATCTACGACTGAGATCTTCCTCGATCCGATAGCTCTGGGTCTTTCAGGATTTCGTGAACTGGGAGTTTGAAACTCTCGATTCCAAAATCACTGCCTCCTTTACTTCCCGAACATCGAAATGCCGAAATGAGGAAATGGATTCCTCCGTGACCACAACCCTACTCCAAAGGCACGTCACATTTCGTGACTTCGGGGTTTTCAATGCAAAGAGCCTCAACTCCTTGTCATCAAAATTGCCGAAATGCCGAACCCCGAAATACCGAAATGCTGAAATTCCACTCCGAAGGGGAATCAACGACTCCTGTTGCTTCTCATCCAATAGTCACTAGTCCTCCTAAGATTTATGAACGCTAAAAGGCACTCAGCCTTAACCTTCTCACAGATCTGCGAGATCCAACGATCCATGTGATTTTCGACACTTCTCCACGAAGTGTCTCCGCCGTTCCTTCACTCTTCTTCAAGGATCTCTGGCCAAAATGACTTGGTGTCCTTCCACTTGAAATTGACTTCAACAAGATGATTTCGATCTCTGCCTCCCTTTGAACACTTCAAAGGTGATATCCCTCCCGAGCTCTCACTTACAAACTCAAGCCTCCCAAAAGGAATCCTGCTTGCACTCCTTGCGACAACTTTCAAATAACCCCTGGTTATTTGAGTCTTCGATTCTGTGCACTCTTTGCAACAGTACTCCTTCAAACTTCACCTTAAGTGATAAGTTCTAAGGCTTCAGCCAGCTTGCGCACACCTTGCACGGTTCTGTGCTTCACCTGCACTTCTGCTAGTTATGAGAACAATGATATCTCTCCTGATCTTTCTGAGATAAAACTCAGATCCTCGTCAATGCACACCTTGCGGACATTCACTGCAGTCGTTGCAGGAATTCTCAAGAAGAGAAACAATTGAAACTATTTCTTCTCCTTTCTCAGATTTCATACATTCAATCATGAAAGAATACACCCAACACAATATTGAAACAAATGCATAACAGAAGAAATAAAACAATTGTAAACATACCATTTAACAAATGTAAACAGTAAGCATCGTCACACCATGAAAATTTGAGTCAAATATTTATATACTAACTGAAGTGCTCCTATACATGGGTTCTTCTCTACAGTTCTCTTCTACAACTCAAAATCTTATGAAAATCTGAATGATCATAACATTCTTCTGTTACAATGATACAAGGGTGAGGGTGTCTATATCCGTTTTCCCTCCTATGCTTCTAAACTATCTAATCTATTAAATCAAATCTACCTACTTTCATTAAACAGACTTAAATGCCTATTACATCTGACAGATGAGAGAAATCGCTCAAGATCTTCTTACAACATCTAGAGATAATATAAGTACACTTCCCTTAGCTGTTACATTAATTTACATTTATTATTTTTTCAAAACAAAACATTTCAAAATGTGCGTTGGTGGTTTTTCCAGCTGTCTTCCACCTTTATGCTTGCTTGGCTGGCTATGTACGATGCTCCTGCATCATACTCCCTTGCTTGAAAATTTTCATGAACTCCTATTCATGAGCTCTTTCACGGTCTTTTCATGCCTATGAATTGCTGCTTCATCTTCCCAACTGACATCTTCAACTGGATGTCCTTTCCACTTGACCAAGTATTCAAAATACTCTTTCCTCCTGGTCTTTCTGCTAATCCTCTTGTCAATTATGCTTTCCATCTGTGGCTTTTCAGCTACAGGCATTTGGTTTGTCCATTGAATCCATTTCTGTTCCTCCTTTTCTCCTGCTTCTTCAGCTCTGTAAGGGTACAAATCCGTAACGTTGAATATCGATGAGATTCCGATCCCATCGGTTAATTCAATCTCATATACATTTTCCCCAAATTTCCTTACGACCTTTCACGGTCCAATATTTTTCATCTTCAGTTTGTTATATGTTCCCCTTGGGAACCTCTCCTTCCTCAGATGCGCAAGAATCAGATCACCAACTTCAAATTGAAGTTCTCACCTGTGTTGATCTGCTCTCTACTTGTATTCTTGACTTGAACTCTGCAATCGCTCCTTGACTCTGCTGTGAATCTCCTTCATTCCTTCTGCAAAGTCTTCTGCACTAGCACTCCTGAATTCATTTTGTTCTGAATCTTTCAATTCAGAAACTCCCCTTGGTTAAATTCCATATACAATCTGGAATGGACTCTGCCCCATGCTTCTATTGAGTGAATCATTGTAAAAAAATTCCGCCTGTGGCAGAATGTGATCCCATTGACTGTGGTGGTCAGTCACTAAGCTTCTTAACAAATCTCCCAAGATCCTGTTCACGACCTCTGTCTGTCCATCCGTCTGAGGATGATATACTGAGCTAAAAGACAAAATTGTCCCCAACTTCTTCCATAAGGTCCTCTAGAAATTCCCTACGAACTTGGTATCTCGATCAGAAACAATACTCTTTGGCAAGCCGTGAAGTCTGACGACTTCCTTGAAAAACAGGCTCGCAATATGAGTTGTGTCACTAGTTTTTTGGCATGGTATGAAATGTGCCATCTTTGAAAATCTGTTGACTACCACAAAGATCGAATCACATCCTCTTTGTTTCCTTGGCAGTCCCAATATGAAATCCATGCTCATTGCATCCCACAACCTTTCTGGTATGGGTAATGGTTGATATAACCCTGTGTTCTATCTTTTTCCTTTCGTGTGCTGACAAATTCAACACCTGTCCACAAATTTCTTGACATCTGTCCTCATCCTTGGCCAAAAATATGAGCCATTCAACTTTGAGAACGTCTTGTTATGACCGAAATATCTGGCCAATCCTCCATTGTGTTTTTCCTTCAGTAGGTTCTCTCTCATGGAGCATTTTGGAATACAAAATTGTTTTCCCCGAAATAATAATCCATCCTAGATCATGTATTCATCCCATTGTCTTCTGTCCCTGAGAATTGGATTCTCATATGCTTCATATGCTTCATTGAAATCTGGGTCATCCCTATACATTTCTTGAGGTTATCAAAACCCAAAGTCTTGACTCTGAATTCTTGCATAAACAAACATTTCCTGCTCAAAGCATCAACAACTTTGTTAGAAGTTCCAAAAATATGCTTAATCACAAAAGTAAAATTCTTCATGAATTCAACCCATTTAGCATGTTTTTGGTTCAAATTCTCCTGTCGAGTCATGAATTGTAAAGTGTGATTATCACTGTAAAAAACAAACTCCTTGGGGACCAAATAGTGTCTCCATTTCTTTAGTGCTTGTATGACTACATAGAATTCTTTGTCATATGTGGAGTAATTAATCTTCACTTCATTCAATTTTTCACTGAAATATGCGATCGGACTGTCGACTTGGCTCAAGACCGCTCCAATTGCAAATCCACTCACGTCACACCTGACCTGGAATGTCTTGCTAAAATCCAGCAAAGCCAAAATTGGTTGCTTAGTGATCTTATTCTTCAGCAGGTTGAAGCTCTTCTCTACTTCTTCTATCCAGTGAAAAGATTTATGTCTTTTCTTCACTGTATCCATCATTGGTGCGCCAATTCCGCTGAAGTTTCGGATGAATTTCCTGTAGAATCTAGCCAAATCATGGAAGCTTCGAACTTCAAACACGTTCTTTGGTGATGGCCAATTCTTAATCTCCTTTATCTTTTCCGGATCCATTTTTAATTCATTTGCAGAGATAACAAATAATGAATAAATGAGTTTTGTCCTCATAGATGACGATTTCTTCATATTTATCAGCAATTTCTCTTGCTGTAACCTCCTCATTACTGCAGTTAAATGCTTTAAGTGTTCTGCTTCCATCTTGCTGAAAATTAATATATCATCAAGATATACAATGACAAATTTCCCTATGAAATCCTTGAGGACTTCGTTCATCAACCTCATGAAAGTACTGGGCGCATTTGTTAAGCCAAATGGCATGACAAGCCATTCATACAACTTCTCATTCGTCTTGACTCTTGAATGCTGTCTTCAATTCATCACCTTCTCTCATTCGAATTTGATGATACCCGCTTTTCAAATAAATCTTTGAAAAAAACTTTGCTCCACTTAAGCAATCCATCAAGTCGTCCATCCTTGGTAATGGAAATCTGTATCTGATGGTAATCTTATTCATTTCCCTTGAGTCTGTACACATTCTCTAGCCTCTGTCTTTCTTTGGGCTGAGCACTGTCGGAACAACGCATGGACTCAAGCTCTCCCGAATCAATCCTTTATCCATTAAGTCTTGGACCTGTCTCTTGACTTCTTCATTTTCTTGCGGCGTCAACCTGTACGCTGCTTTGTTTGGTAAATTGGCTCCAGGTATAAGATCGATATGATGGCTTATACTCCTGATAGGTGGCAACAAACAAGGTAGTTCGTCCACTACTATATCAACAAATTCTCCCAGCAATTCCTGGATTTCTTCAGGTAGATCATCTATTCTCGTATCGGTCAAAACAATTTTGGGCTTCCTGACCACAATAAATTGTGTATCTTCCTTCTTCTTAACCTCCTTAAGAAGTTCCTTCCCATTCATGAGAAGTACAGTGTTGCTCATCTCTGTTTTCACCTCTTGGTTCTTAATCGGCAACAACATGTGAGTCCTACCATTTTTTTCCAGGGTGTACGTGTTCTTTCTCCCATCATGAATCACGTTCCTGTCATATTTCCATGGTCTACCCAGCAATAAATGACAAACATCCATGGGAATGACATCACATAATATTTCATCTATATATTCTTCTATTTTGAATTCAACTAAACACTGTTTAGTGACATTTACCTGATGTCCTTTTTGTATCCACGAAACTCTGTATGGGCTTGGATGTACAATAGTCTCCAGCTCCAGCTTTTCTACCATCTCTGTAGATATGAGATTGTTTGTGCTACTGCTGTCCACTATGACCTTGCATACCCTATCTTTGGTTTTGCAAGCAGTCCGAAATAGACTGTTTCTTTGGGCTGGGTTCTCTGCCTCCTTCTCCGGTTTTAAGAGAACTTTCCTCATCATCAAGGAACTTCCACGCTCAGTGTCTTTTGCCTCAACATTCCTTCCTTGAGCTTCGGCAATGTGAGTTTCACCACCATATTTCTTCTTATTTGGACACTCATAAGATTTATGTCTGACTTTTCCATAGGTAAAACATTTCACTTCACCTCCTCTTCCTCTTCCTCTTCCTTTGGCTCTAGGAAAAGTATTTCTATCAGCATATTGCCTTCCTTGTGAGCTTCCTCCTCTCTCAGGTTGAGTTTGAGGTTTCTTCCCCTCTTCTTTAGGTTTATGAGTTATGTCTTGGGTAATTGTTTTGCCTCTGGATTGACTTCTACCTCGGCCTCTTTGACCTTGCTTCCGTCTTAGCTTCTCTTAAGCTTTGAGAGCTATCTGATACACATATTCCACATTTTGAATTGTCATCATGCTCATCTCATCTTGAATGTCATATCACAGACCATTCATGTACTTGGAAACTTTTTCATCATCGCTTTCCCGATGACCTGCTCTGATGTTTATCCTGTAGAATTCTTCAGTGTATTCTTTCACTGACATCAACTTTTGTCTCAAATTATGCATCCTCCGAAACAGAGTGATTTGAAAATCCCTAGGTATAAATTTGGCTTTCATCTTTGCAACCATTCTATCCCAGCTCTTGATTTTCTACTTGCCCTTGCAACATCTGTCAGCCTTCAGTTCATCACACCATAGTGCTACATGCCCTTTACGTCTAGTAACGACATGTTTGACTTTCTTATCTTCCTCTACACCCTCATAGTCGAAGTACTTGTCTAGAGCTCTAATCCAGTCTAGAAGCTCTTCAACATCCAAGTTTCCCTCATACACTGGAATGTCCATTTTTTCTCTGGCACCTATCCTCGCAACAACCCTGAATAGGCGTTCATCTGCAACATCTTTGACTCCAAATTCATCTCCTTCATTTTCAACTTCATTCTCACTTTCAGCTTCACTAATATCCCCAACGTCAACTATGCGCCTTTGTGCTGTATCCATAGCATCAAGCATGGCACGTAACTCACACATTTCTCTTTCCACTGCTGGATTAGGCATTGGCCTGTCTCTTCTTCTCAGCGACATGGATGTAAAATTTTCTCCTATTTTCTCTCTGCTACAGAAAGAAAAGACTTTGTTCTGAGCTCTGATACCACAACTGACGTAGCACTCCCTGCTGAGGTAGGGAGTGATGCGTCAGTTGTGGATATAACTACGCTTCCCTTAGCTATTACATTAATTTACATTTATTAATTTTTCAAAACAAAACATTTCAAAATGTGCGTTGGTGTTTTTTCCAGCTGTCTTTCGCCTTTATGCTTGCTTGAATGGCTACGTACGATGCTCCTGCATCATAGACCATTTGGTGTCTGGAAAAAATCCACTTATGTGCGAGCCTTATGTTCGCTTTGCATAAGAGAAGGATGCTCTGGGTTTTCAGCCTTGTATAGAGTATGTGCCACATTTTGTGAGACCCTTGTTAAAGGAAGGATAATAAACCAATTTGTATTCGAGGAGTATCCAAATATGTAGCCAACAAAGTCTGGCGAACTCTGTTATCACATGGGTGTAAAATTATATGTGTGATTTTTTATTGCATTCTCGCTTGATTATGTAGAGATTTAGTTACACATATGTACACAATTATGACAATATACTTAAGTTTATATGCAATGCTTAATGATTATTTTCTCATGTTCACATGTGATTAAGCATCAGTAAAAGATCCTCATCATATAATTTTTGTAGAGAAATATCTCACATAAATTCCCGGATCATATTTACATTAATTTGATATAAACACCTTCCAAAACATGCTACTAAGAAAATAATGGTATGGATGGAAGTATGCTTGGAAAGTGTGGCAAATGTCTCATCATAATCAACTCCCCTTTTTTGTGAGAACAAAACTTCAAGTATTTCATCACTTCTCCCAAGCGACTTATGGTATCACACCCAACAACTTGTAACTAAGTCACACACCAATCCCAAGTACAGTACAATTTAAATATCCAACTATGAGATCAATCAGAGTCAAAATAGCTTTGATACCAAGTTAAAATTTCCTAGAATACCTTTTAACACAAATTTAGAAAATTCACCTCATAGTAGAGGTTTTCTAGATCTAATCTTTGTGAAATTTCATCCTTAGGGATAATATGAAATATAAATTTATATCAAAAAACAACATACGATATTTAACTTCAACCCAACACTCTAGGTATATAAAGATAAAAGATGTCAAACAAATGCCAACAAGTTTCATCCCTTAGGGAACACTTTTCCAAGCATATACTAGATCTTAGAATCACTTTATTACAAAAAAAAAATATGTTCTCTTATATTAAAGTTATATGTTATATCACTTAACATATTTAGCCTTACGTTATGTCAAATCATCATGAACAACAAGTGTTGGAAATTATCAAATCAAGAAGACAATGTAAGCTGAAAATCAAATATG
>WSFP011274129.1:0-51335 GCA_009831015.1 Picea engelmannii
TCCAAGTTTTATCCCTTATATTATCAATGATTGTTGTCGGAGGAGGTGGTGGTGAAGGTGGCAGAGTTGGAGGAGGATTGGGTGATGGAGGGGGAGGAGGAGGCGGTCAAGGACCACCCCCACCTCCTAGAATTGTTTCTAAAGTAGCTTCTAGGTATGCTCCTTTAGTCCTCCCAGTTCCCCTCCACGATTTACCCAAAAACTATATGAAAAACATGTCAAAGTTCACAGGAGAAGGAGACTTAACGACCTATGAACACACAAATGTTTTCGATCAATTTGTCGATATCCTTGGCCTTGAGAATGAGGATGTTTATTCAAGGCTCCTAGTTCAAACTTTAGAAGGATAGGTGAGAACCTGGTTCTGAGGGCTACCAATAGGTTCTATAAGAACATACGATGGGTTATAAAATGCCTTTCTCAAACAATGAGGAGAGAGGAAAAATCACCTTTATTATTTAACCAAGTTCAGATATTTAAGAAAGAAAAATTCAGAAACAGTTCTCGAATTCACTCATAGATTTAATAAATTGTATAACAAAATTCCAACTGAGGTTAAACCTTCCCAACCTGTAGCAAAGGTGACTTTCATCAAGGATTTCGAGCCTAAATTTGCCTTACTGTTGAGGGAAAGGAGATATGAAGTCCTCACAAGAATGCATGACGATGCTATATAAATCAAATCAAATATGATGGCATCGAGAAAATTGAAATCTAAATATGAAACGAGAAATAAAGAAACTAGACGATTCAGAGAACAAGAAGGACCTTCCGGATCTGGGAGGTCTGCAGAAGACAAAATGGATGACATGTAAAAAATAATTAAAGAATTATCAAACAAAATCTCGAGGATGGAACTAGACTAATATGAAATAGATAAGTTCGCTAGAAAAGATTTCAGAAGAAATACTAACCCTCAAACACAACAAAGACAAATAAAAAATGAATATCAAAATTTCAAACCCCCTTTAAAAACAAAAGAATTATAGGAGGAGACGACATGCGAAGATTTGAGGAGTTAGAGGAAGACATGAATAATATTAGAGATGATGATCAAGAACCTCATTTGACGAGAGAATATTATGAAAGGTCTTTACGTGCAGAATACATGTTTATTGATGATAGCATAAATATTACAGAAGATTCTGCTTATGAAGGAATCCCCGACAATATAATGGATGAGCTTCAACAAAAGTATAATTTGAGGCCTAGATATTGAAATGTCACAACTTCCCAACCAAAGAAGATATTTACGAGAAGTAAAGTGAGTGAGGCAACTCAATCAACAGTTGAAACACAGACTTCCAAGATAAAAGCAGTTGAAACATAGGCTGCCAAGACAAAAGTAGTGGAAATTCTGACTGTCAAAACAAATACAACCGAAACAAAAGCAACACAAACTAATAAAACAAAAAAAAGGGAGATAGAGATCCCAACCAGAGAAGCTAAAAAGACAACGGGGAGTTTCAATCTAGAAAATGATATTAATAAAATCAAGATCCTTGTACCTCTGGTTGAACTGGCAAAAAATCCTACATATAGAAAATAGATTGCCAAAATGATAAATGTTTTGGATATTGAAAGTCATGCAGATGTTATAAATTTAGAAGATGATAAACCGACTATAATGTTTGGTCCGCATTTTGAAAATTCCAAAGATTTTGTCACTCCTTTCTACATGATGTTCACTGTGCATGATCATCTTCTCCATAATTGTATGTTAGATTCTGGAGCCTCCCACAAAGGGATGTGAAAATCTATTATGGAAAAATTGGGCCTTGAAATTACTAGACCATACAGAGATCTGTATTCTTTTGATTCAAGAAAAGTTAAATGTATGGGTATGATTAAAGATTTAGTGGTTAATCTTGCACAAATTCATGTAAAAAGTACTCTATGGGATGTGGTTGTTGCTGATATCCCTGCAAAGTATGGCATGATGCTATCAAGGTCTAGGGGTGCCAAACTTGGAGGATCCCTTGAGCTTGACATGACATATGTTGCAATCCCGATATTGGGCAGACAGTTTACTCACCTGTACAGAGAAACAAGGTTGGCATATACTATAAGTGACCTGCAAAATCTGAATAATTATCCTGTATATGTCGTCGATCAGGATTTAGGAAACTGTATATTATCTCTCGACGATGATTTATATGAATGTTTAGAAGAAAATTGTACAGAAAAAGAAAAAATAGAAAAGACAAATAAAAATGTAAATAATGTTGGAGTTTAGAAAATGTATTTCGATGGTGCTTCATCTTATGAAGGATCAAGAGATGGAGTGTTGTTTGTGGCACCCAGAGACGATTTCATTAATCCCTTTTCCTATAGATTACAGTGGGACATCGATTATACAAATAATGTATGTGAATATGAAGCCAAGGTCTTAGGATTAGAGGCTGCCAAGAAGTTGAAAATGGAAAATCTGATAGTTTATGGTGATGCGAAATTGATTGTGAAACAGATAAAGAAACAATACCAAGACAAACACCCAAGGTTGAGGTCCTACAAAAATTGTGCCTGGGATCTGATTGAGAATTGTTTCTCATCATTTAATATCCACCATATCCCTAGAATGTAGAATCAACAGGAAGATTCATTGGCCAAAGAAACCACAACGTTTGTACCTCCTACTATATTCAAACTAAAGTATCACATAGAAATGAGGCATAGACCCTCCATACCAAATAATGTTCAACATTGGCAAGTCTTCGAGGAGGATGAGTAAATCAGGCAATTAGTAGAAATGGTGGACAAATTTTCTGAAACACATATTGATCAGGAAAATCAGAATGACCCTGCTTGGATTATGCAGAAAGGTGAAGATCCCCAAGAGTTCTAGGATAAGATCGCTAATCACCGCATGTTGATACTGAAAAATAATCAAATCCCTAAGGGTCTGATTATTTTGGAAAGATTATTCAATCATGATGATATTCCCTTAAACTCTACTTTGCAGCCTCAGCCTGAAGAGGTTGAATATTGTAACATAGGCACTAAGGAAACTCCTAAGATGGTAAAGATATTTAAATACCTTCCCCCTGAAATGAAAAACAAATATTCCAATTTACTCAAGTAGTACAAGGATGTTTTCATCTGGTCTTATGATGAATTAAGAACTCATGACACCACTGTAATTAAACACAAATTTCCTTTAAAACATGGCGTTAAACCTTTTAGATAGAATCTCAGACAGATAAATCCCATACTATTGTCTGTGATAGAAAAGGAAGTGGAAAATCTCCTAGATGCGAAGATCATTGTTCCACTCAAATATTCCGAGTGGGTATCCAATTTGGTTCCGGTCAGAAGACAAATGGTGAAATTAGACTGTGTGTAGATTTCAAAAATTTAAATAGATCATCTCTCAAAGATAATTATCCATTACCTAAAATGGATCATGTATTGGAAAAAGTGGTCGGAGCAAATTGAATGTCTATGATTGATGTCTTTTCAGGCTATAATCAAATTGCAGTCCACGAGGATGACAAAGAAAAACATGCATTCACTACCCCATGGGGTACATTTATGTATGACAAAATGCCATTCGGTTTGATGAACACACGAGCCAATTTCCAACGAGCTATGGACATCGCCTTTGTCGGTGAAAGAGATAAGTTTTTTTTCATTTATATTGATTATCTAACTATGTTTTCTAAATCTGATGCAGAGCACTTGATACACCTCAAACAAACGTTTGAGAAATGTCGAAAATTTGGTTTGTCTATGAATCCCAAGAAATGTCACTTTGCAATGCAGGAAGATAAACTCTTGAGCCATATAGTATCTCGAAATGGAATCAAAATAGACATGAAAAGGGTTGAAGCTATAGATACTATCAATATTCCTAGTAACATAAAGGAAATACAATCATTTTTAGGATTTTTTTTTTTTAAGAAGATTCATCCCAAACTTCGCTGAAATTGTAAAATTGATTACATATATGCTCAAAAACGATAGCGATGTCAAATGGACAACCGAAGAAAAAACTTCATTTGAATGCATAAAGAAATTTATAGGTGAAGCACCAGTGCTGGCCAGACCATATTATGTGAAAGAATTCTTGATTTTCTCATTCGCCTCCTAACACACTATCATGGTCGTTCTCTTACAAAAAAACAATGAAGGTTTCAAGCAACCAATAACATTTTTTAGTAAAATTCTCAGAGATGCTAAACTGAAATATGATATCTTTCATGAATTATGTACTCCATTCTAAGATAATTGCCTATGTACCAACTAGAGTTGTCAAGGATATATTAGTTCAACCAGATAGTGATGGAAAAGGGGTCGATGGTTAGCCAAGATTCATGAATTTGACCTAGAAGTAAAACCAACCAAACTTGCCAAAGGTCAAAGCTTGGATAAATTACCAACCGAATCAAATTTTTGGGAACCTGGGATAAATCACCTACAAGCTTATGAATATTTTCCAGACATAGATGAACTTGATGTTACTATACCTACAACCGAGATCTAAGAAAAATTCTTTTCATCTTCCTGGTATAAATACATAGTTTCTTACCTTCTAGTTTTGCAGTGTCCAAGTGATATGATTCCTTCCAAAGATAGAATGTTGAAGTTGCACGTAGTGAAGTATTGTATCATGGTTAGTCAACTATATTGGAAGGATCCTCTAGGATTTTTATTGAGCTGTTTAGTAGAATCTGAAACAGAGAGAGTCATAAATGAATTTCACGAAGGGGTGTGTGGAGGGCATCACACCTAAAGAGAAATGACCTATACAATTATGAGAGATGGATATTATTGGCCGAAATTATTCACTGATGTGAATGCCAAAGTTAGATCCTATAACCCCTGCTAACTATTTTCAGGCAAGCAAAAGCTTCTGGCCTTACCTTTGGTCCGAGTCAAAACAGAAGATCTGTTTTAGTAATGGGGTTTGGATTTTATCGGTGAAATACATCCACATTCAAGCACACAACATAAGTGGATTTTGACCGCTACTGATTATTTATCTAAATGGGTGGAGGCCATTCCAACGCAAAACACAACAGACGCAGTGGTGATCAGTTTCTTAGAAGAGAACATTTTATTGAGATTCGACTGTCCTCGGAAGATAGTCAATGATAATGCCCAAGCTTTCAAATCTATGACTATGGTAAGTTTTTGTTAAAAGTACAAAATTGTACTAGGACATTCAAAAACCTACTATCCTTAAGGCAATTGATTAGCTGAGTCCTCAAACAAGAGTTTAATCACCATAATTAAAAAAGTGTTGATTGAAAATAAGAAAGCCTGGCATGTGCATTTGAAGTATGCTTTATGGGCTAATAGAATAGGCACTAAGAAATCCATCGGAATGTCCCCCTTTCAAATGGTATATGGAACCAATGTGGTTCTCCCCATAAATCTTGCTATACCCATAATGAAAATATGGTAGGACACGAAGGAAGAGCCAAATGGCATCACCAGAAGAATAAATCAATTGTTAGAAGTCCAACAAAATAGGGTTGAAGTGGATGAGAGACTCCAGAAATATCAGGATAACATGAAATCCATGTTTGACCAAAAAGATAAAGATAGGGAATTTCTCCTTGGTGACTTGGTTTTAAAATGGGATGCTAGGAAGGAAGACTCAGGAAAGCACGACAAATTTGACCATATCTGGTGTGGACCTTTCAAGGTCATAGCTTATGAGGGAAAGAATTCATTTTTGTTAGAAAATCGTGATGGGAAAATCCTTAACGCCCCTATCAATGGGCATTACCTGAAGAATTTCATGCAGTAACCAGATTCCGAACTCCCATTGTACATACTGGTTTGATTTTCACATTTTTTTTTTACAATTTTGCATTTCTTCGGTAAGTCTTTACTTTCACTGTAAATAAAAAAAGGTTTGTCGATTTCATAAAAACAAAAATATAAAAATAAGTAACGCATAGAGTTTCGATCTACATAATTTCTTGATAGATCTCATGTTTATTTTCATTGCAGGATACCAGCTAATAGTCGATAGATAAGCTATTTCGAAAATCGAAGCTCACGTTTCAAAACATTGCCTTTCTCTCGAAACACATGATAAATAGATAGTTTATTTGGTTGAAAATATAGAGAAAATCTGAGGTATGAACTTCTTCCCTACTAACCCAAGTAAAATTTTCAAGGAGATATCACTAGGTATGACAGAAGTTTCGTCTGTACAAATGTTGTCACCTAATATACAACTAGAGGAACATAAAATTACATTTTAATTCTCAAGAGTTTTCTCTGGATAAAATAAAATTAGAAATCAAATCAAATCAAATCAAAAAATGAAATAAAATTTATAATAAGAAAGCAATAAAAATACTTTAAAGAAAAGAATTTGAGAATCCATAAGGAGATTGGCATAGGATTGATTGTTTTCAAAGTAGAACATTTGAATCCTCTTTTTGTTTTTCTTGCTTATCTTCAAGCAGTATTTTCCTGTGAATCTAAATATCTTTTCTCGAACTTCATGGAGGAAAAAGGACTTCACCTTGACTCTGAAATCTTAGAAACAAGTCTGCAACATGAGAATAGGAAAAAATCTTTATGATCACTCTGACTTTAACTGAAATAAAGTATGTCTGGGCTAATTCTAACTACTTTATCTTTTCTAACAGATTTAGACTGATTAGTTTCACTCAAGGAAATTCCCTGGAAATTAAAAGTTCCCTTAAAAGCTTCTTGTAAGCGAAGGTGTTTTGAAGGTCGGAAGAAGATTAGTCCAGAGTAATCAAAGTGAGTTAACAGACCTCTGATGCTAAATTATAAACAAATGTCATCCCGGGTATATTGTATACAAATTGATTGCCCCCACTTCATGTTTTAAAAAATATAAGACTGATGGTGAAAGGAAATTCATAAAATGATTGCCCCCATCTAGTCCAAAAAGAGATGACGAAAGGAAATTCATTAAATGATTTACCTCATCTCGGCATTTAAATAAAAAATTACTGATTGAAGTGGTGAAAGGAAATTCAATTTGGGAATTAGATAACTTCACCGGGGTACTGAACATGCTCGCTAGAAGTGAAGCAATGTCTATGATATTTGCAAGGTTGTTATACATGTATTATAATGCACTCTGGTAACTAGTTATCTTTTTGAATAGATCTACATTCTAAGCCAACACGAGAATCCCTGACTAAAACATTAAAATTACTTTTCTTGATGCGAACAAAATCGAACAGAGTCTGAAAGATCAGTTAAGGTTGTTTTGATTATCTTAAGAAAATATGAAATCAGTTTTAAGAAAATGAATCCATTAATAAGCCTAAACTTGAGATCGATGAATGATTAAGTTTTGAAAGTTTTCGGAGACATGGATGAAGTCCAAAGTCCGTCTGTGTGTCATTTTTTAGAATGTATTTCACAGAAATGCAATAATGACTTCATTTACCCAATAAAGGCTACTTGGTCTACTGTTCTTCTGCGTCTCACAGGGAGACGAGATCCCTAGATGGAGCCTATGTTGGAACACATATATATTTGTAAAACTTTAGACTTGAATAGATTTCACGCTCGTTTAAATAAAAACAATGCGTTCTTAATTCTCACTGTTGATGAAGTATCCCATTTAATCAAACGATCCTAATCACTTAAGAATTATGGAGCCACCTACTCATTAACGAGTCAAATAACTAAAAGAATACAATTGAGAAATTGGGTTTCGGAGTTTCACAATGCAGACATTTCAACATACAACAACTCCAAAGTCCTGATAGCCGAAATCACAAAATCATCTTAAGCTCTAAACCAGATTAATTAATAATTAAGAATGATTAACGATCAATTAATCATGTCACGCTTTCACGTTTTGGGAATCCTTCATGCAACGACTATGAAAGTCCCAATAGCCGAAATCACGAAATCGTCTTAAGAATTAAATCGGATTAATTAAGAATTAAGAATGATTAACGATTAATTAATCATATCGCGATTTCGTGTTTCGAAGATCCCGCCTTGAAAGACTTTCAAAGTCTCGATATCCGAAATCCTGAAACTATCTTAGGTTGATCACGATTATTTAAAGGGGTTAAACATGATTAAAGTTAATTAATCACATCTTGATTTCGCATTTAAGGGATTATACCTTGAAATGTCATAGGATATCCTAATATCCGAAGTTGCCAAATTTTCTTAACGACAGGTGTGATTAACTAAATCTTTAACGATGATTATCACGTAATTAATACTTCGATAACAAATGACTTGGATAAATTCAAATTTCATCTGTTCTTTTCCCGAAAATTAATGACATTAATAGCTGATTTACAACAGTCATTCTAAGTGAGATCTTAAACCACTGCCAAAATCTTATTCATTAAGGAAAAGTAAATGCCTCGTTAGTAGAAGTATTGGCAAATCGACGCAATTAAAGCAAAAGGATATTGAATTTCAAATTTCATTTTACATTTTCACTAAGCAGTAAGTTTTCAAGATAGTAAACTTTGTGCATTTCCTGTGACAGATAACAAATCTCTGAGACTTGATACCATGGCTCCTCGAAAAGAAAATAAAGCGTCTAGTGAAGGATCGAGCTGGAACACAGATATCCTTTATGACACCTCGCCTAGAAGCATAGATGTTGTTAAATACTGGACGCAAGTGTTCAATATTCTACAATATGAACTGGTCAATTGACCGGACGACTCATGTGATGATGAGATGGAGGACCTAGCTACCAAATACAAAATTGTTTCCCATTAAGAACTACATAAGATAACGACGTGGCCTAAGCTCTTGCCTTACAACGATATGATCGGTTGGGCGTTGAAGAATCTGGATATCCCTACCAGAACCATTTTCAATTCACAAAAGGTCGCAGTTGGGTCTTTCCGGCCAGAAATATATATGTGATGTATAAATTGTCTTCGGTATCCAATTTCGTTCACGATGCTAGTTTCTTAGTAGATTTTGAAAAGAAGGAATGTGCTCAATATGGAAAAAATCTTCCCGACTTAATTAAGGACTAATACTCTCGCCCCGAGAATTTCAAAGCCGACTCCCATGGGGTATAGACATTTTATTCATTAGAACCTCACATAATGTATATAACAGTGATGATGTGTAGACTCTATGGGAAATAAGACACAACACATTTCCTTTTACAGTGGGTGCCCATTATGCACACAGTGGCCGAGGGTTATTCTTTTGATTGAGCTAAGATATTGTTAGACAGTTTGGTTAAAGAGATTATAGGATATCAGTCACTAAAATCCAAGGGGAAACCAACCCAATTTTTCATGTCGGCTTATATCATGGATGTCATTTTTTTTATGACACCTTTTGCGCTGATGGGCTAGAGATGGACTCCAAATAGTGCTAAACCCATACATATTTATCATTCGAAGCTTTGGGAAGACAAGGCAAAATATTTCTTTTATGAAATCTGCAACTGGCTGGTGGTGCCGATGCACACCGCTATATATGGTTACCCGCCTCCCAGAATTTTCAACAAAATTGTGACTAATCTGGGCAAGAGAGAAAATTGGTACATTGAGGAGCATTTCTCCTATATTAGGGTTTTCGACTATTTGGTTCCTCCACATGCTTTGCCTAAATTTTTACCATACCGATTGGTGTGCCGCGAAGTACCACATCAAACTGTGCTTGGAGGGATTGGTAAGGATCTCAAAGAAGTACAAAAAATGGTATGGCCATGTTTTCCCCTGCATATTGGTACATTTTCTCTGCTAGATTTTGGCCATTCAAAAGTGGAGGCCGTGACCCTAGGAGAAATTAAACTGGTCGATATCAAATTCAAGAAGCACATTCCACAAAAGATCATAGGTAACCACATGGCCAACTGCAATATGAAAATATATGAACATGAAGAGTCTCCTTAGGATGAAATATTCTGAGAAGAGAGGTCCTATCAAGAGGTTTTGGATCGAATTCAAGTTCTGAAACCAGATAAAATGGTCGAGCTTTATAATTTCCAGAAACATCGAAGAAATAGACTCCCCAAAGTATTGCAAAGGGAAACCTTGACACCTCCAACCACACAACAAACAAAGACCCAAGGGTTAGAAACATGGAGCTCTAGTGGATAGGATGCTCGAGAAAACTTGGAGGAAACTGAGGCCTTGGTCAAGAAGACAGAAGAAAAGCCACAGTCCACATTGGGTAAACCAACAACTGACACAATTGGGAAGTAGACATCCACTGAGATAGGCATTCCTATCCAATCTGTCATGCCTCTATAGTTCAGTAGAGGGAACCCGATGGCCGAAGCTATATTCATAGGAGACCTTACACCTATTTCAGCAGCAGAGATACCTCCTTCAGAATTCTTCTTCATTGAAATTGTAAATTTGATTACATATATGCTAACAAAGGACAGTGGGGTCAAATGGAAAACCAAATCCAAAGCTTCATTTGAATGCATCAAGGAAGTTATAGGTGAAGCATCGGTGCTGGCCAGCCCATATTATGTGAAAGAATTCTTGATTTTCTCATTCACCTCCGAAAACACTATCATGGTCGTGCTCTTGCAAAAAAACGATGAAGGTTTTGAGTAGCCAATAACGTTTTTTAGTAAAAGTCTCAAAAATGTTGAACTGAAATATGATATATTGGAAAAACAAACATACACAATGGTAAAGGCCCTCAAAGATTTTAGGATTTATGTACTCCATTCTAAGATAATTGCCTATGTACCAACCAACGTTGTCAATGATAGATTAGTTTAATCAGATAGTGATGGAAAAAGGGGCCGATGGTTAGCCAAGATTTAGGAATTTGACCTAGAAGTAAAACCGACCAAACTTGTCAAAGGTTAGGGCTTGGCTAAATTACTATCCGAATCAAATTTTCAGGAACTTGGGATAAATCAACTACAAGCTTATGAAGATTTTCCAGACATAGATGAACTTGAAGTTATTACACCTACAGCCGAGATCCAAAAAAAATTCTCTTCCTCTACCTGGTATAAATACATAGTTTGTTACCTTCTATCTCTGTAGTGTCCAAGTTATATGACTCCTTACAAAGCTAGAACGTTGAATTTGCACGCAGTAACGTATTGTATCATGGATAGCCAACTATATTGGAAGGATCCTCTGGGCTTTTTATTGAGCTGTTTAGTAGAATCTGAAATGGAGAAAGTCATAAATAAATTTCATCAAGGGGTGTGTGGAGGGCATCATGCCTGGAGAGCAACGACCTATAAAATCCTGAGAGATGGATATTATTGGCCAAAATTATTCACTGATGTGAATGCCAAAGTTAGTGCCTGTAACCCCTACCAACTATTTTTAGGCAAGCAAAAGATTCTAGCCTTAGCTTTGGACCCAGTCAAAACAGAAGCTCTATTTCAGCAATGGGGTTTGGATTTCATCGAAGAAATAAATCCACATTCAATCGCACAACATAAGTGGATTTTGACTGCTACTGATTATTTCACTAAATGGGTGGAGGCCATTCCAACGTGAAACACAATGGAAGCAGTGGTGATCATTTTCTTAGAAGTGAACATTTTATCGAGATTCTGCTATCCTCGTAAGATAGTCATTGATAATTCCCAAGCTTTCAAATCTATGGCTATGGTATGTTTTTGTCAAAAGTACAACATTGTACTAGGACATTCAATGACCTACTATCCTCAAGAAAATAAATTATCTGAGTCCTCAAACAAGAGTTTAATCACCATAATTAAAAAAGTGTTGGCTGAAAATAAGAAAGCCTGGCATGTGCATTTATAGTATGCTTTATGGGCTATTAGAATAGGCACTAAGAAATCCATCAGAATGTCCCCCTTTGAAATGCTATATGGAACCAATGTGGTTCTCCCCATAAATCTTTCTATGTCCGTAATGAAACTCTGGTAGGATGCAAAGGAAGAGCCAAATGACATCACCAGAAGAATAAATCAATTGATAGAAGTCCAGGAAAATAAGGTTGAAGTGGATGAGAGACTCCAGAAATATCATGATAACATGAAAGCCCTGCTTGACAAAAAATCTAAAGATAGGGAATTCCTCCCTGGTGACTTGGTTTTAAAATGGGATGCCAGGAAGGAAGACTTATGAAAGCACAACAAATTTGACCATATCTGGTGTGGACCTTTCAAGATCATAGCTTCTGAGGGAAATAATTATTTTTTGTTAGAAAATCTCGATGGGAAAATCCTTAACGCCCCTATCAATGGGCATTACCTGAAACATTTCATGTAGTAACTAGATTGCGAACTCCCATTGTACATACTGGTTTGATTTTCACATTTTTTTTTACAAATTTTTGTTTCTTCGGTAAGTCTTTACTTTCACTGTAAATAAAAACAGGTTTGTCGATTTCATAAAAACAAAAATATAAAAATAAGTAACGCATAGAGCTACGATCTACAGAAGTTCCTGAAATCTCTCATGTTTATTTTCATTGTAGGATACCAGCTGATAGTCGAGAGATAAGCTATATCAGAAATCGATGCTCATGTTTCAAAACGTTGCCTTTCTCTCGAAACAAGTGATAAATAGATAGTTTATTTGGTTGAAAATATAGATAAAATCTGAGCTATGAACTTCTTCCCTACTAACCCAAGTTTAATTTTCAAAGAGATATCACTAGGTATGACAAAAGTTTCATTTATACAAATGTTGTCACCTAATCTACAACCAGAGGAACATAAAATTACGTTTTAATTCTCAAGAGTTTTCTCTGGATAAAATAAAATTAAAAATAAAATAAAATAAAATAAAAAATGAAATAAAATTTATAGTAAGAAAGTAAGCAATAAAAATACTTTAAAGAAAAGAATTTGAGAATCCATAAGCAGACTCGCATAGGAATGACCGTTTTCACAGTAGAACATCTGAATCCTTTTTTTGTTTTTCCTGCTTATCTTCAAGCTGTATTTTCCTGTGATTCTAAATATCTTTTCTTGATCTTCATGGAGGAAAAAAGACTTCACCTTGAATCTGAAATCTCAGAAACAAGTATGCAACATGAGAATAGGAAAAAATATTGATGATCCCTCTAACTTTAACTGAAAGAAAGTATGTTTGGGATAATCCTAACTACTTTATCTTTTCTAACAGATTTAGACTGATTAGTTTTTCTCAAGGAAAGTCCCTGAAAATTAAAAGTTCCCCTTGAAAACTTCCCATAAGCGAAGGTGTTTTGAAGTTTAGAAGAAGATTAGTCCAGAGTAATCAAAATAAGTTAACAGACCTCTGATGCTAAATTATAAATAGATGTCATCCCTCGTATATTGTATACAAATTGATTGCCCCCACTTCATGTTTAAAAAAATATAAGATAGATGGTGAAAGGAAATTCATAAAATGATTTCCCCCATCTAGTCCAAAAAGAGATGATGAAAGGAAATTCATTAAATGATTTCCCTCATCTCAACATTTAAATGAAAAATTATTGATTGAAATGGTGAAAGGAAATTCACTTTGGGAGTTAGATTACTTCACCGGGGTACTGAATAGGCTCGCTGGCAGTGAAGCAATGTCTATGATATCTGGAAGGCTGTTATACATGTATTATAATGCACTCTGGCAACTAGTTCTCTTTTTGACTAGATCTACATTCTAAGCCAACACGAGACTCCCTGACTAAAACATTAAAATTACTTTGCTTGATGTGAAAAAAATCGAACAAAGTGTGATAGATCAGTTAAGGTTGTTTTTATTATCTTAACCAAATCTAAAATCAATTTTAAGAAAATGAATCCATTAATAAGCCTAAACTCGAGATCGATGAATGATTAAGTTTTGAAAGTTTTCAGAGACATGGATGAAGTCCAAAGTCCTTCTGTGTGTCCTTTTTCAGAATGTGTTTCACGGAAATGAAATAATGACTCCATTTACCCAATAAAGGCTACTTGGTCTACTGTTCTTCTGCGTCTCACAGGGAGACGAGATCCCTAGATGGAGCCTATGTTGGAACACATATATATTTTTAAAACTTTAGACTTTAATAGATTTCATTCTTATTTAAATAAAAACAATGCACGCTTAATTCTCACCGTTGATGAAGTCTCCCGTTTAATAAAACGATCATAATCTCTTAAGAATTATGAAGCTGCCTACTCATTAACTAGTCAAATAACTAAAAGACTACATTCAATAAATCGATTTTCGAAGTTTCACAATGTAGGCATTTCAACATACAACAATTCCAAAGTCCTGATAGCCGAAATCACAAAATTGTCTTAAGCTCTAAACCAAATTATTTAAGAATTAAGAATGATTAACAATTAATTAATCATGTCGCAATTTTTCACTTTGGGAATCCTGCATGCAACGACTATCAAAGTCCCGATAACCGAAATCACAAAATCATCTTAAGCATTAAACCAGATTAATAAGTTTTCAAGGTAGTAAACTTTGTGCATTTCCTGTGACAGATAAAAGAGCTCTGAGACTTGATACCATGGCTCCTTGAAAAGCAACTAAAGCGCCTGGTGAAGGATCGAGCCAGAACACAGATATCCTTTCTGAAACCTTGCCCATAAGCATAGACGTCGTTAAATCTTGGATGCAAGTGTTCAATATTCTACAGTATGAACTGGTCAATTGCCCGGACGACTCGGGTGATGATGAGACAGAGCACCTAGCTACCAAATACAAAAAAAATTCCCAAACATAGCTACATAAGATAGCAATGAGGCTTAGGCTCTTTCATTACAATGATATGATCGGTTGGGCATTGGAGAATGTAGATATCCCTTCTAGAACTATTTTCAATTCACAAAAGGGTGTAGTTGGATCTTTCCAGCCAGAACATCTACAGGTGATGTACAAATTGTCTCTGGTATCCAATTTCGTTTACAATGCCAGTTTCTTAGTAGATTTTGAAAAGAAGGAATGTGCCCAATATGGAAAAACCTTCTTGAGTTAATTAAGGACTGGTACTCTCGCCCCGAAAAGTTCAGAGCCAACTCCCATGGTGTATACATAGTTTCTTCATTAGAACCTCGCATAATCTATACAAGAATGATGATGTGTAAACTCTACAGGAAAGAAGGCACATCCCATTTCCTTTTACAGTGGGTGCCCATTATGCACACAGTGGTCGAGAGTTATTCTTTTGATTGGGCCGAGATATTGTCAGACAGTTTGGTTAAAGAGATTATAGGATATCAATCACTAAAATCCAAGGGGAAACCGGCCCAATTTTTCATGTTAGCTTATATCATGGATGTCGTCTATTTTATGATGCCTTTTCCATTGATGGGTTGGAGTTGGACTCCAAATAGTGTTGAACCCATACATATTTATCATTCGAAGCTTTGGGAAGACAAGGCGAAAGATTTATTTTATGAAATCTGCAACTGGGTGGTGGTGTCGAAGCACACTTCTATATATGGTTACCCAACTCCCAGAATTTCCGACAAAATTGTGACTAATCTGGGCAAGATAGTAGACTAGTACATCGAGGAGAATTTCTCTTATATTAGGGTTTTCAGCTGTTCAGTTCCTCCACATGCTCTACCTAAATTTTTACCATACTGATTGGTTTGTCGTGAAGTAGCACATCAAACTGTGCTTGGAGGGATTGGTAAGGAGCTCAAAGAAGTACAGAAAAAGGTATGGCCATCTTTTTCCCTGCATATTGGTACGTTTTCTCTGCTGGATTTTGGTCATTCGAAAGTGGAGGTTGTGACCCTAAGAGAAATCAAACTGGTTGATATCGAATTCAATAAGCACGATCCGCAGAAGATCATAGGTAACCACATGTCCAACTGCAATATGAAAATATATGAACATGAAGAGTCTCCTCAGGATGAAATATTCCGAGGAGAAAGGTCCTATCAAGAGGTTTTGGATCGAATTCAAGTTATGACACAAGATAAAATGGTTGAGTTTTATAATTTCCAGAAACATCGAAGAAATAGCATTCCCAAATTATTGCAAGGGGAAACCCCGACACCTCTAGACACACAAAAAACGAACACCCCACGGTTAGAAACATGGAGCTCTAGTGGACAGGATACCCGAGAAAATTTGGAGGAAACCGAGGCATTGGTAAAGAAGACAAAAGAAATGCCACAGTCCACATCGGGTAAACCAACAACTGACATAGTCGGTGAGAAGACATGCACTAATATAGGAAGTCCTATCCAATCTGTCATGCCTCTATAGTTTAGTAGAGGGAACCCAATGGCCGAAGTTGTATTCGTAGGAGACCTTACACCTATTTCAACAACAGAGATGCCTCCTTTGGAATTCTTATTCAGTAAGAAGAGAAGGGCTCTGGTAAAGAGATAAACACATCAAAAGGAAGGTATAGCCGTTAAAAGACATAGGGTGCTATTAGATGGGTAGGTCGTAGAAGAAGAAGACTTCAGTACAGAGGTCGTGGGCTTGCTGGAAGATTTTGCGACATCAAACCAATTTTCAGTGAGCAACCTGAAGGAGAAGTTGAAGCAGAAAGATATGATGATAGGCCAATTGAAAAATCAAGTGAAAACGATGGAAAAGAATGTCAGGAGTGATATCAACAAGAATTTAGAGCAGATTAGGGCCAATGATAGACAGGAAATCCAGCAGCTCAAATCCGGTCCTGATGAGATGCAGAAAAATTCACAGACAAGCGATGAATTAGTCAGGTAGCTGCAAGCGAATGTAAGCTTAACTGAAAAAGAGGTAGTGGATATATTAGCTTTCCAAACCCAATCTCTAGAGGTACATAAAGAACTGGAATCAACAAAGCGAAGCCTTTTCAATAAGGTGGAAGCTATCCAAAACCATTTTCAGGTGGTAAATCAAGCCTTAGATAAAATTTGTTTAAAGGGGAGAGAAGTTATTGCCGCTCAAACCAATTTCCAAGAAGCAGTTGTGTCGTTGGCAAGAGAAGGAGTATCTATGGTTTCCAGGTTGTTTGTTTCAGAGAAAATCGAAGGCGATATAATATTGAAGGCCTGGGAAACTAACATTCCTGAAATTAAAAGAATGGATAAAGAAGTGAAGGAGGCTTATGAAGAAGCTTTTCATTCATTTGACAAAGAGTTATTAGGCCTCGACAAAGATAGTATCTTTGAAGTACTAGGACAAGTTGATATAGCTAAGCATCAACTTAACATTAAGACCAACATGGAAGAGGCTCAGGCTGAAATCTTACAATTAAAGAAGATTGATATTACTCAGATAAATAGATGGCTAGTGAAGCCAAGTTTGCAGCTACAATTTATAGCTTCAGAAGATAGGAGAATGGAAAATAGATTGCATCAATTAGAAATGAAATTATATTCTTTTGAGGAAAATGACTTAACAGAACCCTCTAGGATGGTGGTACAATTTGTGAGAAAATGTGTTAAATGTATCGAACAAGGAAAAGACAACACCTCCAAGAACCAATGAGGTAATTTGTACACATCATCTATACAAATCATGATTAGATATTATATGTTTCTGAGCTAGACAACAAGAAAGAAAAAATCCTCTGCCATCATGACAAAAAGACAAAAGAGATGCAAGTGAAGCGCTTTAGATTTCACTTTTTGTAACCTTTACTATTTTAGAAATAAGGAGAATTCCAACTGTTTAGGGTTGAGAACCTTTTGTATAAATACATATTTAGAAGAATGAACAAAGGTTGCTTCTTGTCGTATTGTGACTAATAAAGCTCATCCTTTGTGAGTATTAATACAGGCGCAGACAAGGATTCCAAATTTTGTGTTGTTTAAGTTATTTGCTCTTCTTGAATTTCATATTTCCAATTTTCTTTATGTTACTCTTCGATAAGTGAATGACTGCAATTTAGTAGAACATATACTGTGATCATATTTCATTTAGTTATATGATAAGCCAACATTTTTTCCTCTGTATTTGCTATCAGCAAATACAAGACCTGCATGCTACTTGGACCACTATATCATATATCCTTTCAAGGGTGCATTCCACTCTTTCTTCTACTATAAACAAGGTAATATTCTTTTGTCATTGATGACTTATCTTGTTTAATAGTTTTGCAATCTTCATCACCACTCAATTTGATTAATTGACTCAGCCGACGAAACACAACCTCTATTCTGTTCAACTATTAATTTCATTTGAGGATTTAAATTGTTACATAACTAACGGAAAGAAAAAGCACTCTTAAAACAAATCATTCATTAATTCTTGATGCCTGACATTATTCTTTGAGCCTTAAGTTTAATCTCAAGAACAACACCCCTCACACATTCAATAACACTGGATTTGAGAGACACAATTGGATTTTTCTCTTCGCCTTATGATCCAAATTTTTCCAATCATCTGCTGAAATTCCTGTAGGTGCAATGCCTGGATCCACCACTCAAAACTTTTCTCAAAACTCAAAACTTCCACAACTCAAAACTTTTCCCATCAAATTTCTCAATCTCTATTTTCAAACTGTTCACCATGTTTTTTCACTTGAAGAATCAATATTGCAAATCTCCCACTGTAACAAGGCTTATCACAGTCCCGAGCCAAACCCCTAACCCCAAAGGTGTCTCCCTGAAGCCAATAATTTATCTGATACCAACTGTAGATTTTAACCTTGTACAGTTATTTACTGCAAACATATTTTCAATAAAAGAACTTAAAAGATACAATGGAAAATACACACATTACACGGAGATTTTTCCCTTGGAAACCCAAACTGAGAAAACCAACACAATCTATATTCATTCACTCCATACATTGTTTACAATACAATATAAATATAGGATTCCATAGCATCTAAAACTCTAATCCAATAAATTATATTAGTCAACAACCCAATTCCTTAACCGAAAAGAGAAAACCATCAGTGAAAACCATGTGTCGAAAAACCGACCAAAAATGAACGCAAAATACTGCCAATTTTTTTTTCTAACCATGCAAAGAATATAACACATATCCAACAATACAACTGAGCTCAGAATTGGATTTGATTTTAATATTGTAGGTACATGGTTGTCTTTAAGTTCAAAAATGGGTTTCTATTTTTTCTACAGGTATAGGTATGAATTTGGGAGGAAAGTGTGCTTTAGATTTTGCAAGCAACACTGATCCGATAGTTGTGGATGTGGAAAAATCAACAATAATGGTTTGTTGAACTGATGGTTCAGTTCGTTGGAAACTCTAGGCTAACGATTCTTAAGTGAAACAATTTTTTAAAGACATGATCCATATTTTTATGGACCATAGGGACAATGTTACCAATGGTGTGATAAATAGAGAGAGACTATTCTGCCAAAGAATCTTGCCTTGCACACCACTATTTTTTATGGTTTAGTGAAAGCGTTGATGTGCTCTTTAAATGATAAATTCTTTGGGATATTGACTTTTATCACCTTGATTGCTCAAAATAGTTTCCTCGTATTCCATATCAAGGAAAATATTTCACCAAAGAGTATGACCTAGTGGTGAGTCTCAAATAGAATTTGGAGGATGCACAACTGATTATTGCGCTAGGAGATCTCTACCCGAAAGTGGTGCTTTTCCCATTAGCGAGTTCCCTTCTTTTCGTCATTGAGGATAGGGAGAAAACTAAATTTACCTCCTAGGACAACTCCAAGGTACCTAGAATGTCTTTGCAAGGAGAGGGAGTTGAGGTTTCCCCTCATTCTTCAAATTCTATGATTCCCAAGAAGTTATCTAGGATAACGAGGATTACTTTAAGGACATATACATTTATAGATGCATGGTATTATTATGTTTTTCCTACATAAGATTCCTAATGATGAAACTTTCAATTGGTGGTGTTCTCTAAAATAGGAGGCAAAATGTATCTCTTTGAATTCCGAGTGGGGGTTGAGATCGAAGTATTTTTACCTTTCATTTTAATTAGATGTTGCAACCTACCATGTGTCACAGTTTGGTACTTGGAGAATTTTTGGTAGAATTTCTCATGTTTAGTAGAGGTGAGAAGATTACAAACCCAATGTCCTTCACGAAGCCCATTATCCTCTGGGACAAGAGTTTATTTCCCTTCTAGTGGATTTTCATTTGTTTGTTGACTTGTTTTCCCACTAATTTGGTAAGTTTATTATTCAATATGGTCACCGAAACTCTCTTAGGGTGAATCATAAAGTTTGTGTGAAGGTGGATATCAAGCATAAGATCCCTCCTTTTATCTATGTATGCACAATTGATGGTGTTTTTCAATATAAGGTATGCTACTTGAATCTTATGAATGCATGTTTTTCATGTTAGGTACATGATAACCTTATTAGAGATTGTGCTCTTTGAAAGTCACACCCAGGTGAGGGGATGGGGGAGGGTAGTGGTTTAGCCCCTAATTTTCCAATGGTCCAAGGATAGGTGGAACCTTTGTTGGCTTTGATTTAGGTCTTGAGGATGAAAATGTTTTGAGATAGAGAGGTCCTTTAGTCAATGGTGAAGCTACAAGCATATCTATATCCAATGTTGCTAGTGCTAGTGCGGGGAATAGTTGAAGTTATTTTAGTATAGGTTTAGGTGTCTTAGGTTCTAATGGTTCATGTTCATATGTTTCAGGCTCTAGAAGTCTATATATGGGGGCGTTTTCATAGGCATTAATGCTCATAGTGGCACTGGAAAGGTCACAAGAGGCCCTATAGAGCATCATAAAGGAAACACATTTTACTTGGCAGTGGGTTTGCATTAGGTACCTTAAAACCCTAGGTTAGTGATCACATATGGATTTGCTTCTTTTGAGTTGATTGCAATGAATATTAAGTCTATCTGGTAGGTCAAAATGAGTAAGTGGAAGGTGGTATCCTCTCATGTTTGGGTGAATTGACTTGTTGTTGATCGTAACCCCCAACCATAGACAATGTATTACAAAGATGAAATGGTTCATTCCTCTGGTTTGGATGGATTTGAGATGGACAACATATTCAAGAGTTTGTGAGTAGTTTAGGCTTTCATCTCCCCTTGAAATGAATCTCTCCTTACTATCTTGGAATATATACAGGATGATGTTTTTTAATTGGAAGATGTTTGTGTGTGTTGTGTTGCACCATGTCTGACTGGATGTAACCTTCCTTCAAGAAGTTAAGTTGTTTGGTTTTGAGCTTCATAATAGAATGAAATATGGTTGGAATGACACTTTTAGGAATTTAGAGAATTGTGAAGGGAGAGGAGGTGTGGTGATTCATCTCTCTTCCTCTTTCCAAAGTTTTGTAGTTGCATTTGGTTAGAACTCGAATGAGATGTGTCTATGGGTTTCCCTTTTGATTCAAGATCAAGTGGTTGATTTATATGCATTTTATGCTTCTAATCTTAACTCAAAGCAATGCAGGATTGTGATTGGATGGGTTTGTCTCTTCATGTTGTGGAGTGAATTGTAGGAGGGGATTTCAATCTGGCAGAGTTGGATGGGGATAGATGTGGGGTCTTGGGCCAGTGGTCAATGATTCAAAGAATCATGATTGATGTCATTGCAAAGATACTCTTCATATGTTTTACCCCAATTGCAAGCAAAGGGTTTAGATTATGGTGGTTGGTGTACTTGGTATAACTATTGCATGGATAGGATAAGGTACAAGCTTCACTGCAACAGTGTTATGGGCCATAAGAGGATTTCACTTTATTTATCTAGATTCATCGTATTGACATGATTTTATATGTGATCAATTTGGATCCTTTGCCAACTCAGATTGTGATTTCCCAAAGACAATATATTAATTCACCCTCTTCTTCATGTTGATGTTTTGGTAGCAGTGGGAGGTATTCCCTCTTCAAAAACTTTTCTTAGAGAAGACGAAGATTCCAAACGTCAAAGGAATACCATTGAACAAGTTAAAGAACACCCAGAAGAGAATTTATCTCATAGGAAAACAATAAAGTGGAAATATAATTTCTAGGAAGAGAAGTCAGCCCATAGAAATAATAAAGTAAATATGAAGACCCAGAATAATAATTTATAACTAGACAAGTGCTCAGATTAGTATAAATACATGGTTGGATCATTTCATTTGTACAGTTAGACAATTCTCCTTCTACAGTGTGTACTAGGCAACTAGTAGCTGCAGTTGTTGAAGTTTCTCTATTTTTGGGTTTAGGTTCTCTTGGAGAGTGCACCCCACTTGGGGAAGTATATTATTTGTGGCTCTTGGTGGTCTCTCTTGTGCACTGCCTTTAGAAGAGTTGCGCTAAGGTTGTGTGTTTCTTTGTAGTTGCAGTTGCAATAGCGGTTACAATTGCAATTATAGTTGTAGTTACCAGTTACCAGTTGTGCTAGTTATGTGGTGCGCTATCTTTCTCTAGTGATGATATTATCTTGCGCCAGTTCCATGGTGAGTCAGTTGTATACCCTTGCAAGGGTTTGGCAAGAAGAAGAGATAAGTATTTTTTTATCAGGGTTTCTTCCTTGTTGGTTTTCTCTTCTAAATAGAGATTTTTCATGGTTGTATTGGACTATTAGAAATATTCTCTCTAAGAAACATTGGTTGGGTTTTTCCTCGAATTTGGGGTTTTCCCAGGATAAATCTTTGTGTCTTCTTGTGATTGTTTATCTACTTCTTATATATTTAAGTACATGATTATTGAATGTTAAAAGAAGATAAAAATGATATGGTAAATCTAATGTTAACAAAACTAGTGAAAATCTAACATGGTATCAGAGTGGGTTTCCTTCAAAATAGTCTAACCACTAGAAGAAAGATTGTGCGATTTTCCACATTGTTGAAATTTTCCACTGCACGGTTTTATTTTGTCAAGCTAGTTGAGCACTTATTATAAATTCAATTGGGAATTTTTTAAACATGGATCATATTGCCTTGCCCTAGTGCATCTACTGCATCTTTCATATTCATTTTCCGTAAAAAGTTGAATTTTTAGGGTTTTAGGCTTGTTGACATTTTCTTAGACATTGAACCCTCTGATTCATATTTATATCTTTTTATTGTTCATGTAATGTCTCAGATTAGAAGACACGGTTGGATGGTGCACTTGTATATAAAATGAGGGAGTTTGCAGGAGATGCAATTTGGAAAGAGGACATTTATCCAAATAGTGACAATAGATCCAAAGGGATCTTAGATCTAGTACACTTAGAGGAAGCCTAAGAGTTGAAGCCAGCAGTGACAATGTCTTTTACAGTATATAACAACTCAAATAAGACAACAACATCTAGACTCTAGGTTTGCATATCAGGTTTGATATTTTATTACTGCAACTTAAGGAAGTCTTATAACTAGAACATCAGTCTTTAGAAGACAATTACTGCTGAGCACTATTGCTATCAAATGTTTGGTAACAATTGAATATTGTTGGTACAATGATCATTATACTTAATGTTCATTATTAATAATGAAATTATTTACAAGATAAATTGATCTCCTCTAAGGGATGTTCTTGTTTTTGACCTTGTCCCAGGTAGGTTATCTTGTAAATTCCATGGAGGTTACCATGGAGATGTTGTTGTTCTTCTTTCTTGTTCCAGATAGGTTACTATGGAGGAATGATTGGTCACAACACTAGAAGAGTGTTGTTCTTATTTCTTGTTATTGTATTTTTTTTTCTCTCTTGTCCTAGGAAGGTCATAGGTGATAGCTCTGAGAAGGATCTAATGTGATGATTGTTACCATTCTTGTTTTTATTATCGTTCTTATCATAAGAATGTTGTACTTGTATTCTATTTTCCCTTATTGTTGCTCCTGTTACGTGAAGGTCATAGGTGATAGCTTTGAGAAGGAGATATAATTATGGTTGCAGGATATAATGATGGTTGCAAGAGTAAACAAATCAGATGGTCTCTAGGTGAGACATGGAGAAGACTATCTAGACATAGAGCTATGCACATGATTGCACAAATCCATGTAACGAAGAAGAAGAGGAAAAAGTCATAACCTTTTGGAAAGAAGGATACTTTTGCGGGATACAGAGTATCTCATATGGAGATTGAATGTGAGGAGAAAAAGGCTCCAAAGGATGAGCGTACATAACCCTCTAGTTCATATGATCACTCTTCAAACCATCAGGAAGAGTCAGTAGAGCCAGAAGGTCCTACCCAGAAACGTTGTAGTGATCAGGAAGAGACCGACATGGTCCTGTGATACTTTGCAGGATACAAAGGGATTGTAATTATATGGCATTGAAGATCCATATCATGAGGAGGAGTAGATGGATCCACCAGTGGTGAGGGAAGTGGCCCCAGCAAGTACCAAATCAGAAAGATCCATAGTTTAGAAGGAATTAACCCACAGGATTCAGTAGGGAGGAGAAACCTCCTAGTACAGTTCATATGAGATCAAACTTTACAGGATGTCAGCAGATATAGTGGGAGAAGACAGATCCAAGATTATATAGATTCAGAGGGAGTCAAATCCTAGAGGGAGCATACAGACTAAGAGTGAGCCTAATCTCAGAGGGAGTCAGTCAACTTAGAGGGAGTGGACCATGATAAGATATTTTCTCCAGTCATCTGGTACACTTCCATCAGGACCATTACTTACAAGAAAGAAGTAATGATGGACTCTACTCCATAAGGACATATCCCAAAAGATCAGAATGAGACAATAAATCCAGATATACATGTAGATCCACCTAGAGAAATTATTGTTACCGGGAAGATACCAACATGGCTTCATAACACTTTGCAAAAAGTTGAAGGACATGCAGTTCCTAGAGGCTATTTTAGAGAGAGAAAGAGACCACACAAGTTTTCCATCTATTTGGTGTTGATGAGTAAAATCATTAATTTAGAACCTTCCAATTTTGAGTAAGTTGCTAAGCAGCAAGTGTGGAAGGATGTCATGATGGAAGATTAACAGTCCATGATGAAGAATGATGTGTGAGAAGTGGTTCTGAGACCAGAAGGGAAGTAAATAGTGACTTCCAAGTGGATCTACAAGATCAAGCATGCTGCAGATGGCAATGTAGAGAAGTACAAAGCGAGATGTGTGGCTAGAGGATTCTCCCGGAAAGAGGGAGAAGATTATGACGAGACACTTGTTGCAGTATCTAGAAGAAGTGTACATAGAGAAACCACAAGATACATGAGAAGGAGTCTCATGTCAAAAAATTGAAGAAATCTTTGTACGAGCTTAAGCAGGCACCGAGGGCATGGTATGCCAGAACAGACAGTTATTTGATGAGCTTGGGAATGGTTGCCCTTGGATATTGGATGACCTATTTCTTACATGGGATGAGAAGATCATAGATGCGTGCAAGAGGGAACTCACTATAGAGTTCAAAATGAAGGATCTAGATTTGATGGAATTAGAGGTGTGGCATAGACCAGATGAAATTTTCCTTAGCCAAGGAAAATATACAATTGAGATCCTGTAGAGATTCTGGATGGTGGACTACAAGACCATTGCTACACCTATGGTTATGAATCTGAAGCTCCTGAGTGATTCATCTTCAAATTTGGTTGATCCCATGATGTATAGATAGTTGATCGTATCCTTGATGTACTTAGTTAATACTAGAACAAATATATTCTTTGCAGTGAACACATTGAGTTAGTACATGTGGTTGCGCCTAGACATGTACATTGGATGGTAGCAAAGCATGTGTTGAGGCAAATTCATGGTACTGTTGGATATGGAATTAGATATGTCTCGAATGGTGTAGTAAATATGAAAGGTTATACATAATCTGACTGGGTGGAGAGTACAATGGACGGGAAAAGAACATTAGGATGTCGCTTCAGTTTGGGATTAGGTATGATCTCATTGTTAAGAAGAAAACAAACGTCAATGGAACTCAATACAATAGAGGCTGAGTATATTGTAGCCAATGTTGCAAGTCATGAAGTAGTGTGGATTTGGAAGTTGATTGCAAGGTTATTTGATCTAGAGTTGGAGCCAACTTTGATATACCATGATAATCAAAGTTGTGTGAATCTTTTAGAGAATCCATACTTTCATGACAAGTCAAAGAATATAGAGATCCAATACCATTAAATCTGAGACATGGTGTAGAGAGGAGTAGTGGAGCTCAAATACACATCCACAGACGAGGAGATAGTAGCCATTCTCACCAAGCTTCTATCTAGAGTGTTGTATGGGTAATTTAGAGACAAGCTTGGCGTGATGCATAATTTTCACCCTCATTGAGAGGGGGGTGTAATGTTTCTCCTCCAGGGAGTGACTGAGGGAGTAATGTAGTAGTATTTCCCAATTGATGGGTGTGAATGGGACTACTAAGAGAGGAGAAACATCATAGCATAGTCATAGAGACTATGGCAGTAGTTTTTTACTACTGGACAACATGGTAGTAGATACTAGTTGAATGCTAGATAACATGGTAGTAGCTTTGTGCTACTAGTTGATTGTTGGATAGCATGGTAGTAGCTTTGTGCTACTAGTTGATTTCTATGTAGTCATGGAGACAACTGGACAACATGGTAGTAGCTTTGTGCTACTAGTTTATTGCTAGATAACATGGTAGTAGCTTTGTGCTACAAGTTGATTTTTGCGTAGTTGTGGAGGCTACTGGATTGCATGGTAGTAAGTTGTGTGCTACTATTTGATTTCAACATAGTCATAGAGACTATGGAAGAAGTTTTGGGCTATTGATGGCATGGTGGTAGCCTTGGGGTTACCAGATGATTGAAGCATAGTCATAAGACTATGATAGTAGTCTTGGGACCACCCAAAGACATCTTGGAAGAATACCTCCCTAGCTAAGAGGGAGTGTTGATGTTTTGGTAGAAGCAGGAGGTGTCCCTCCCAGACAAATTTTATTAGAGAAGAAGAAGATTCCATAAGTCAAAGGAATACCATTGAACAAGTTGAAGAACACCCAAGAAGAGAAGTCCGTCCATAAGAAAATAATAAAGTGGAAATATAATTTCCAGGAAGAGAAGTCGACCCACATAAATAATAAAGTTAATATAAAAACTCAGAATAATAAGTCAACCCTAGACAGGTGCCCATATTAGTATAAATACAGGGTTGGATCATTTCATTTGTACAATCAGACATATCTCCTTCTGTAGTGTGCACTAGGCAGCTAGCAACTGCAGTTGTGGTAGTTTCATTATTTCTAGGTTCTGGTTCTCTTGGAGAGTGTAACCCACTTGCGGAAGGGTATTCTTAGTGGCTCTTGGTGGTATCTCTTGTGCACTACCTCTAGAAGAGTTGTAATAAGGTTGTGTGGTATTGCACAGTTGAAGAAGTAGTAGCATTTATAGTTGCAGCTACAGTTGCAGTTGCAGTTACCAGTTACTAGTTGTGCAAGTTCTATGGTGTGTTATTTTTCTCTAGTGATGTGCCTATCTTGTGCTAGTTCTATGGTGACTCAGTTGTCTACCCTCGCTAAGGTTTGGAAAGAAGAAGAGATAAGTATTCGTTATCGGGCTTTCTTCATTGTTGGTTTTCTCTTGTGAATAGAGCTTGTTCATGGTTGTATTGGAATATTAGAAAGATTCTCTCTAATAAACATTGGTTGGGTTTTTGCCTGAGTATGGAGTTTTCCCTGGATAAATGTTTGTTCATTCTTGTGCTTGTTTATCTACTGCTTATATATTTTAGTACATGGTTACTTAATTTTAAAAGAAGATAAAAATTCTATGGTAAATCTAATGTTAACAAAACTAATGAAAATATAACACTTCATTGTTCAAGTTGAATGTATCTCATTTAGAGTCCAAGGTATTTCAAGCCCTTGTAAATAAAGTATGGAACCTTCCCCTCAGATAGTTGGGGACCAAGGGTGGATTATTTAATGGGAGGTTGCAGTGTGCCATACTATTAATTTCATCAAAGGTTGGGGCATGATGCTAGCTAGGAAATGGAACAAGGATTTGTAGTTGGCTCATCAATTTCTTGAGGAGGTTCTCACCTTTATTGAAGAGAATCTCTATAATGTGACTCTTTAAGAGGAAGCCATGAAATTGGAGATGGAAATTCAATATGTCGAGGTGTATTTATCCAAGGGGGCTCAAATTTGATCCCATATTCAATGAATTTAGGAGGGATATGAGGGTTATAGGTTTTATTTTGACTTTCTCAAATAGAAGGTCATCGCAAAAAGGGTGCTTGGGTTACATCATGATGATGGGTCTATTGCTAAGGATCCTATTGAGGTCAAAGGTATGTTTAGCTACTATTTTCATAATATTTTTTCTCATTATGCTTTTATATATGTGGTGGTGTCTATGTGTTTGTTGCCATGTGGTCCCCTGTAAGGTTTCTTATGGTGATAGCGATAGTTTAGATATATATTCTCCAAGGACAAGATATTTGTTACATTGTCTTCTATGCAGAATGGTAAATCTCAAGGCATGGATGGGTTGCCTTGTGATTTCTACAAGGCCATGTGGGACACTATTGGTGATGACTTGTGTTCTTTGGCCTCTAGATATTTTCTTGCTAGTTGGTCTTCTAATTTTCTCAACCAAGGGTTGATCAAGTTTATCCTGAACAATGCATACAAGGATTCCATTGTTAGATAATGACCTTCCAATTTTCTCATTGTTTACTATAAAATTATGTCCAAGGCTTTAACATTGCAAATCCATTCAATGGGAAAGCATGTGGGTCGTTAGGAACAAATAGGACTTTTTAAAGGAGACTCATTCTTGACATTGTGATTTTTGCATAGGAAGATATGGAGTGGGAAATATAGACTAGGAAATAGTCTCCCATCTTGAAAATTTACTTTGCAAGGCTTATGAATTGGTTGATTGGTCTTTTATTTATGAGATGTTGATTTTTTTGGGGTTTGGCCCTCAATGTGTTTCCATGGTGAACACATTGTTCACCAATGCTTCCTCTTTTATTTCGATCAGTGGAGCCTTGCCTCCTTGGATTTATTTACATCATTCTATTCACTAGGGATGTTCATTGGCCCCTTATTTACATGTCTTAGATGTATATTCTTTGGGTTATTTGTTGGAGTTTGCCCATATTTCTAGTCAAATTCATGGTATTCTTCTCTCGGTTGCTTTCAAGATGGTAACAACCACTTTGTAGATGAATCTCTTCTCTCATTCAAAGCATAAAATATGTCTATTAACGATGCCCTTACTTGTCTAGACACATTTCTCTCTATCTCGAGTATCGTAGTCAATGCTCATAAAACTAGCTTTTGGCTAATAGGTTTGGATACCCTCCAAATTGGACCGCTATTCCCTAGTCTTGTATTCAACCTGAGGTTATTCCATGATATTTTGGGATTCGCTTCATAGTTGGGTTACCACTAATAACCATGTGGGATTGGTTCTTGTAGAGGTTGCAAAGATAGCTTCATATCTAGAGTCATAACAACCTTCCATTTATATGCAAGTTGACTATTGTTGCCCATCTTCTTTAGGCATCTCATGTTTATTATGTGTCTTGTTGGTTTACTGGTATGGCTCAATTTCAATGGATTAAGAAAAAATTGAGAGATTATATATGGTCCAAGTATGGTAGAGATAGGGGTTTTCCCTTGGTGTCATGGGATGTTTTCACTGTTCCCAAGGAAAAGGGGATTTTGGTTTGATTGATGTTGCCACTCAAGGAATATTTTGAGGACCAAGTGGACGGTGCAATGGCTTGAGGGTTCATATCCTTAGTAGAACATGTTTTGGCATTGAGCGATTTTAATATAGCATTCATGTAGAGTTCAAGGGACTTTCAAACTTTGTGATATCATCTTGTCTCCTCATATCTTTCAGGTGTCTATATTCTACATCTTTTGAAGCATCTAGGTTGCCCGGAAGGTTGTTTCTAATTTGGTTCATTTGGTAGTGGGAGGGTAGCAAGGCTAATTGGGATTTAACTTTCCATCCCATTTGTACTTGGAGGGTTCATGATTCATGTGTGGCATAGCATCCCTTTTTTCTATCTCTTATATTGACTAGGAAGGGCTTCTTTCTCTAGGGTGATTTGTTGATTCGGTCTCTCATTCTTGGAAGGAGTGGTGTGCTCTTTGTCAAGAGTATAGTCTTGGTGTTTTGGCCTAGGCCTTTTTGGAGATGTTAGAGTTGGTGTTTTGGTCGATCGCTTGAGTAGTATGACTCTCATCATCTATATTCCATACTTCATGAGAGGCATATGTTATCCTTGGTCCTAAATGCTCATTGGATATTTGGGGATTTAGAGAATAGATGGATTCACCAGTTTCACCATGTTTGGGAATATCAAATTTCTTTTAACTTGATTGCATGGTTGGTGATTTATCATGGGTTTTCGTCCAAGGCTAAGCTAGCCAAGAATAGGATTTTTATGGCCTCTGTCATGTTTGCGAGTGATCTAAGATAGTGAAGCACATCCTTTAGGTCAATGTGCTAAGCAGTGTTGGAGGTTTCTTGGGGATTAGTGCTATGGGGTGCTTCAGGGAAGTGTCAGTTGTCAGTCTGCTTTATTCAGTGATTAGTGCACTAAGGTTCTCCCTACACTTGCAGGGCTTTAGCATTGTTTGAGGATCTCACCATTATTTTTTCTGTTGAAGATTATGTGTAAGGTTTTTTTTTCTCATGTGGTTATCTCATTGTATTCCTTGCGTTCTATGTGGTAGGATGAAATTCACCATCAACTTCTAGCCAAAGGATGTCTATTGATAAATCATGTCTACTCTTTGGACCCAACTAAGTATTATGACTTTCTTTTATTGATTGTTTCTCTGAAGAAGATATCCTTTTTTATCCATTTTTTAAAAATATTTTTCTATAAATATAAGAGAGAATTTACAAAAATAATAATGATAATAATAAAATTTATTAACATAAGAAGATAACAATTTTCTTCATTTACATTCCATCTTAACTTTTATTAACTTTTAAAAACGATAATTATTTTGAGTTCCTTCAGTTTCTCATACCATGTGAGGATTTCTGCAGTAGACACGACAGGGTCATAGAATTCTGGTCAAAAAAGTGTTTATGGGTGGGCCATGGAACACTGCGTAGAAGTTATGAAGACCAGAGATGCCAAAGGAAGCATGTTAGAAACAATTTGAAATAATCGGTAAGTCTCACGGCTTGTAATGTTAACACTGAAGCATGTAATGGGCTCCATAAGAAGATGCAAATCAAAGCAATATATGGACCATAGATTATACATGACACCAAACATGCTCAAGTCCGTACCAATTGCAACATGCGGCGTTTCTAAATATATGGGAGATATTAAGGCAAATATGCGACGTTTCTAAACATATTAGACTTTCAAATATGCGGCGTTTCTAAATATGTTAGAGATATTAAGGATGACAAATATCATAGATGAAATAAATTCCATACATAGAGGATGCAACGGCAGAATGAGTTAGACACGAAATCCTAAATGTATATTATAAGGAAAATCATAATGTTTGAATATTAATGTATGTTTTAAATTTATGGTCACTTACAATAATAAAAAGATGATCATGAATTTACGGAGTAACATTACTTAATATAGCTCCTCATTGGATGATGGTTATAGTGTTGAAGGTTGGTTAGATAAAAAAAACTTGAGATGTTTGAGTTCGATGGTAAAGTATATGAAGTTTGTAATCAACTTTTTAGAATTTTTATCTAAATTTTAATTTTAGCAAAGTAGTAACTATTATGACTACTTATATTCTAGGTGTTTTTTCTACCTTTACCATTGTGCAAATGAACGCTCTACTTTTAGTCTATGCTAAAATCAAGTCTAGCACTTGTTCATTGAAAATTTATTTCTTTCCACACTAACACTATCTCAAAATTCATCTTTTCAACACTTAATTATATTAAATGAAAGCTCTAATTTTAGTCTAGGCTATAATCAAGTCTAGCAATAGTTCATTGAAACTTTATTTCTTTTCAAAATAACACTATCTCAAAGTTCATTTTCTCAACACTTAACTACATTGCCTAAACTAATCAAATGAAGAATCCAAAGAATTCGTTCTTCTTCATATAGGGAACTTTATTTTTTTCCACACTAACACTATCTCAAAGTTCATCTTCTCCACACTTAACTATATTACCTAAACCAATCAAATGAAGAACCCAAAGAATTTGTTCTTCTTCATATAGAAAAAGGCCATTGTTGTCCAAGAATCAATTACATTGTAACAACAATGATCAAGGTCACCTAACATAGTTATAGAGTTTTTAGAATTAATCACATTTTCTATTAAACTTGGAGAACAAAATACAATGAATGAAGAAGAATATGTAGCATAAAGATATTAAACATAAACATGAAATTCAAAATATTAGAACAACCATAACAAAGAAGCACACACAACAACAAACAAGTTTTTCTCACTATGAACAAAATGAATATTTGTCTTGTTGTTATACTTTCCTTGTTTTTATTTAGGAAAGAAAACTACTTCTAAGACACAAGAATGTAATCTAGAGTTTTCTTTCCAAATTTTATATACAAATGGAAACTACTAATTACACAAATGATGTAGATGGAAATATCCTAACAATCTCCCACTTGATAGTTACATCAACAAAGGTTGAATCTCCACCTTACCCCCACACCAAGCAAATTTCCTTCCATCCACTACCTTAGTTAAGGAATCTGATGTGTTATCTTGAGCCTTAACCTTGAGTATAGTTACTTCACTGGACTCCACCAACTCTTTAATGTAGTAGAATTTCATCCTGGTATTCTTTGTCCATGGATAAAACTTGGGATTCTTTCCCAATAAAAGTTCATTTCGATTGTCAGAAAAAATAGGCATGGGCCAATGTTCAAGTCTAATATCTCTCCATAACTACTACAACTAAACAACTTCCTTGGAATCCTCTGAAGCTACAATGTACTCTATCCTACTTCAGTGCTGGAATGAGAAACCATTTGTTGTCTCTTACTCTTTCAATGGCACAACACCTTCGAAAATCATCAACATATGTGCACTAGTGGACGTTGCATTATCCACAACACCTACATAATCAACATCAACAAACCCATGCATTTGAATTTTGTTTCTTCTGTCTCCTAAATAGAAAATAACATAATCCTTAGTGCCTTGTAGATACCTAAAGATTCTCTTGAGAACTATCTAATGATCTCTGATTGGTTTTTCCATCTACCCACTTACAACTCCCACTGCATGTGCAATATATTGTCTTGCGCACACCATTGCATACATAATGCTACAAACCACACTAGCATATGTCACGTTTTCCATATTGTTTTCTCTTAGGACAAATTTTATTCATCAAACTCACTCTTGCTTAAGATCAAGTGCAAATCAATTTACATTTATCCGTCTTAAAAAGATCAAGTACATTTTTACATACTTTCTTTTATTGAAATATAGCTCTATGTTTTGAAAATCTATGTTCACTTCAATTCCCAAACAATAGTGAAACTCACCTATATACTTCATGACAAACTCATGTAACTATTAAAACATAATGTCTGTGACTAGGAGTACTAGAACATATTACGAATAATGTAATAATGTACAAACAATTATTATGCAATAGTAATCATGTAAGTCAATCTTATACATTGATGTTGTAATAATGATGTGCCATGTCTTTTCCTAAGCGACGTGACTTATCTCTCCAACATGTGTTTACATACACATCTTTGTATCTCAATTTATCGATCAATCTCATATACAATATTCATAATAATAAATAATTATTTATTTAATCAATATTATGATATTCTTTATTCATGAATGATGATTTCATGAAGTGTACCGTTATGTTTTCTTCGGTTGGTATCAAAGTATAATTTTTTTCTACTTGCCTATGGTCAATTTTAATTTGATAGTGGTAATGAGATTATAGAATTTTAAAAGTGAAAGGATCACATTATAATTTATAAGTTGCAAATTATATTCTCACTTAGAATAGAATAAAAGTGGAAAGGGATTGAAAATATGTCTTATTAAGTCAAAGGGTGTTCAAAAGATACTCTCAAGTTTTAATTAATTTTTAAAAACAAGTGGGACTTTCATATTTTAAAAGTTGAATTAATCTCAATTTGATGATTAAAGGTTAAAAATGGATTACGAATAACAATATGCTAAAAGGGTGTTCAAAAGATACTCTCAAGTTTTAATTAATTTTTAAAAACAAGTGAGACTTTCATATTTTAAAAGTTGAATTAATCTCAATTTGATGATTAAAGGTTAAAAATGGATTACGAAAAATAATATGCTAGGGATATTTTGTCATGGTGTTGTAAAAAAATTTACCCTTACCCAAAATTTAAAATTTAAAGGAATACTAAAGGAAAAGAAATAGAAATGGTATTTGTCCAAACTCTAATCAAAATCTCTTTAACGACGAGCGCTCACACCTGGGGCCAGGACCAGGCATACCATTGTCTCCTTCCCATACCAATATCCCTCCAGTTGTCTTTGCACCTTGAGAGGGGAAACAATAGGGACAACTATATTAATGTCAACTTGGCCAATCATAAGTAATCCCAGATCCAAGTATATTTTAAATTATATAGTGATTCTTTAAATCGAAAAGAACATGGAATAATATCTTCTTACAATCAATAATCAAAATAATATCATTCAACATGTACAACCAAAATAATGGAGTTATTACCCTCTTTCTTGAAGAAAACACAATGGTCCACTTCAATTATTATGAAATCTTGCCCCATAACATGTTTGTCAAACCATTGGTACCATTATCTTGGGGATTGCTTAAATACATATAATGATATATTCAACCAACAAAACATGTATTCTATCCCTTCTACCATAAATCCTTTTAGTTGATTCATAAATATTTATTCTTTAAGCTCACCCAGAAGAAATGATGTCTTCACAACCATTTGATCCACCTCCAAATCATAAGCATATGCTAATTCCAAGAGGAACCTAATAGAGGCCATCTTTTTCGCCAGATAAAAGGTCTCGTCATAATCAATGCCCTCTACTTGAGAGTATCCCTGTGATGACATTTTTTGTCTCATCACCCATGGAAGACAATGAAAAATAACTAAAATTAGTTATCTCATCGCCACACCTGGCAGGTCCCTTTCACTCATGAAGTCTCCTCCTCAAATTCTAACCTTGATCAAGTTTATGATTCTTAGGATGTTCTCTCCTAATGGAAAATATTCTTCTAGCCGATTTTCATTTCCTTCCTCTAAAATTTCTGCATCCATCCCTTGCAACAACTATTGAACTTGATATTCAACTCCTAATTGGAAATTCATAATTGTTACATGTTGTACCTTTTCAACAAATAGATGTTCCTCATGTTGGTATTCAAAATATCTCTCCTCCTTGAAGATCACATGGCAATTGTGGGTATGTCAATTCTTAAATGAAATCCACAACTCATATCCCTTGACTCCTATATATCCAACAAATATGCACTTGATTGATTCATTGTCAATATTTTTCCTATTCACATTAGGTACATCCAATGTAAGACTCAAACCCAAAAATCCAGAAATGTGAAATTGTTGGCTTCTCTCCACTCCAAGCCTCTTTTGATGTCTTCTCATCCAAAACTAAAATAGGCTATTCGTTGCTTAAATAGTTTGTTTAATAAACCATTGTAGCCCAAAATAGTTTTCTCGAAGCAAAATCTTCTTTCATGCTGCATGTTTTCTTCATCTATGTTTGATTCAATCTCTCAACAACACCATTTTAATTAGGAGTATTTGGGTGGTATTCTACCTTGAAATACATATATTTGCAAAATAAATAAACCTAAAATAATTGGAACAATACACACCATCATTATCACTTCTCAAATCCTTCACCTTCTTCCATCTTTTTCCTTTCAACCAATGCACCAATGGTCATAAAAAATAAAGCACGTTATTTTTCATCCTCATGCCAAATCCCATACCTCGTCCTTGTTAATGACCAGTTCTAACAATTGTTTTTTACTCTTATGAAACACTAGCATGTTTTAGGCTAAGGCTAGCGCTATTATTTTGAAAAATAATTTAAGAAAATGTGTCCACTTTTATTCAAAAATCAATGATCATATGATTTCTTGCTAACTATATTCCCCAATGTGCCAGGAAATAATTTTTTCTCCATTCTTTTGACTCCTTTTCCCTCACAAACTTCTTAAACATTAATCTACATATTCTCCCACCCATCCTTCCTTTATACCTATGAATTTATCTACCTCAATAAAAAACTGCTTTGAATAGAGGCATTTAGTGAATAATTGAGTTATTGCCTCTACATGATTCCTGTAGAGGATGCATATTCCTAGAACTTGTTTATCTATGTTTTTTCATATTAACCTAGATAAACACTTTTTTCATTAAGGCTATAAAATCATTTTTGTTTTTTCTCGAGCCTTTGCCTTCCATAAGCTTCTCCACCACCAAGCTCTACTTACAGGGTTTGATGCAAAGTTTTCTTGGTATCCCAAGCTAACAAAATAATATCTTGGAGTTTTATTTTTTGACCAAATAACTTAATATTTCACCTCATATAGAGTTGAAAAATCTATATTCTTATCTAGATTTTTCCTAATCTCTTTATATAGGCATTCCATATAACTAAATTTTCAACTTCCAAGTCTAATGAATTTTCCCTCTTCCATCCTTGTTGTCATATATCAATGTTCACCTAACAAACAACCTAGTTAAGGGTATATATGCATATGTCATGTACGAATTCAATTAGGATTTCAAGAATCCTAAGTTAACCTATCTATGTGTCAACCCCCACCCTTACCTTCTCCCCATTTTCCATCTTCTAAACTAACCACCCACCATTTATAGGGAATGCCTGGAGTAGTGCTTGCCTTATAGTGAGTAGACACATTACTAATGTTATTCCTCTAACACCTTATCCAATAAATAATTGACCTATTACTTATATATTTATGCACTATAATATCCTTCCATGGAATATCCTTAAATTACTCCCCATAGAATTTTATCTGCAAAGGATTTCCTGAAGAAATGAATAATTTTTAAACATAAAACCACCTTTATCTTTTAGCTTTGGTAACACTTTCCATTTTTCTAATGATATCTTCTCAAATTGTTTTTTCTTTGACCAAAATACTAGTGTACAAATTTTATCTTGAGTACCTTTGGAATATGACATAATGTGTGCCAAAAGACTAAAACGACCTCCAGAATTGTTGTAACGAAATTTAGTCTTCCACCACTATATAACCACATGTTTCAACAAATATTAATTGTGGATTCACTTTCCCCACTAACCACTCCCAAACCTTTTATCGTATATGTTATAGGATAAATCAGTAAATACAAACATAAAATAATGTCCCTATATCCACCTAGATCTAGAACAAAACAGGACAGGACATGACACTTTCCCTAAGTTACAATCATTGATCTAAGTGTCAAAGAAGAAATTGATGACTTACCTTTGAGATCGCTTCCTTATATCTTTGTTGTTCCCGCTTCGCTCCGGTGCTCTTGTGAAACCAGATCTACAATGACACAAACCAACCAAAGTGAAAGAAACTATGATAGATTCAATGAAAACTTAAATATTCTCAAGGAGTCATGTAATAAAATGAGAATAATTTTATGAGAAATAAACATGCCACTGTATTTTATTGAATAAAAGTGGAAGATACAACCAAAATGCCTTGATGTCGCAAGTTCCCTTTTAGTGGTCCTTCGTTCCAACACACGCATATATTTGTTCTGGAATTTGCATGAAGATGATCTTCAAAATCTTGATGGGCAAATGTAGACCTCAAGTATCAATTGGAATAATATTCTTCACACAATCTCCAGCCTATTCTTCCAACATTCCTTTGCTCAAATTTTCTTAACTATGCTTAACCTTTTCCATGAGAAGCCCATTATTATATAGGAGAAGCTGAAGTGGTTAAAGGGATGAGGATGATCCCACCAGATTAGAGAAGTCGGTAGGATCATAACCATACAGACACCACCTTACATTCTAGAAGATTCCCCTTCTAGAAACTTCTTGAACCTCTTTCCTCTTTTGGCTTTCAAACGCTACTGCACCCTGCTTATATGGTAGCCTGCGGAAATCCCATAGGTCAGCTATAGAGAAGCCTACGGAAATCATGGATTTCCGCACTGTACATTATGGGTAGCCCGCAGCGTCCTTCTAAAAAGTAGTCTTGCAGGGGAGGAAAGAAGTCACTTTTCTTAGGTGTAATATGATTTTTAGGCCCTGATTACATGCTTGTAAAGTCATCATCAGAGTGACCAAAATAATGTGTAAGAGTATGTTCATTAGCTTTAAGGAGAAACCCCAATTATTTAAAACCATCATTGAACTCAATATTCTTAAGAGAAATATCTCTAAAACTATCCTCTTTGACTCAACAAATGGTCCAAAGAAATCAATTAGAGATTTCATGAAATGTACTTCCATGCCTATTGCAATATTTTATAACACCATACTTCATTTATATTGTTATCTTCCCTTAATAGTCCTTTTAAAAACTTTAAGACATCATCTACAAACTACATATGGGTTAAGGAAAGATCTCTTCCTACTTTGACATTATAGATATCACTTGCTCTTTTGGACTCAAGAATTAACCTACTTAAACCTTTAGCTATTATGATAAATAGTAAAAGGGAGAGGGGGAATCCTTTCCTTAACCCCATGGAAGTATTAAAAAATATTGAAGCCATCCCATTTATGAGAAATAAAAACAACAGATTAGATATTTCATGAAATGTAATTTCATGCGTATTGCAATATTTTATAACTCCATACTTCTTTTTATATTGTTATCTTCCCTTACTAGTCCTTTTATAAAATTCAAGATATCATCTACAAACTACAGATGGGTTAAGGAAATATATTTTCCTAATTTGACATTATAGATATCCCTTGCTCTTTTGGAATCAATAATTACACTACTTAAACCTTTAGCTATTATGAGAAATAGTAGAGGGGAGAGGGGCAATCCTTTCATTAACCCCATGGAAGGATTCAAAAATATTAAATCCATTCCATTTATGAGAACTACAAACAACACATTCGATATTTCATGAAATGTAATTACATTCCTATTGCAATATTGTAAAACACCATACTTCATTTTATATTGTTAGCTTCTCGTACTAGTCGTTTTAGAAAATTCAAGACATCATCTACAAACTACAAATGGGTTAAGGAAATATCTCTTACTACTTTGACATTATAGATACCCCTTGCTCTTTTGGACTCATGAATTAACCTACTTAAACCTTTATCTATTATGAGAAACAGTAGAGAGGAGAGAGGGAATCATTTCCTTAACCCCATGGAAGGATTCAAAAATATTGAAGTCATCCCATTTATGAGAACTACAAACGACACTGAAGCTAAAACATCCCATAATTTAGTTTACCACCTACACATTAAAACCAATATGTAAAAGGATCAATATGATGTCAACCAAATTGTCATGTCATGAGATTTAGAAAAGTCTAATTCATAACCATAAATATCTAATTTTTCTGCTTCATGGTATGAATTCCTTCTTGATATACCACTATTACATCATGAATCAAATGACTATCCAAAAATCCAAGTTTCTCACTTTAAATTACTTTTGAAAAAATCTTCTTTAATCTAACAACTAATATTTTTGCCAATATTTTATAGATGTAGTTACAAACACAACTTCACATAAGTTATTTAAAATTTTAGGATAATCCTTATCGAGAATTAAGGCCAAAAATGTTGAATTGAAAGATCTGAGCAATTTTCATAACCTCTTTACTTCCTCTACCACCCTCGATGAGTCATCCTCTAACAAATCATAAAAACCCTAGGTTGAATTATACTAGCATTTATGCCCTGGGATTTCATCTTGTTTAAAATATGACACTGCCAACTTCATATCTTCATTTAATACTTCCTCTAGGAGAATTTGGTTCCCTTCCTCATTGACAAAACTCAGGAAATAAGAAGAATTGTTCACTACCTATGCAATATTAGTTGTATTTGGACCATAATATAGTGCTTGAAAGTATGAGACCCATAAACTTGCAATTTCTTGGAATTTATCAACCTTACTTCCATCCTCTTTTTCCAACTCCCAAATGGTATTTATTCTCTTCCTATCGGTTACATAATTGTGAAATAAGGTGTTATTTTTGTCTCCTTTTCCACCCAAAAAGCCTTGCTTTTTATCCTCCAATCTCCCTCTCATTTTTAACATCTTCTATTTCGACTATTCCAATGGATTCATCCTGCTTATCTCTACTTCAAAATCAAATCCTACTAAATTTTGAGAATACAAGGATTTGAATATTCCCGTGCTACCACCACATTTTTCACCTTTTCTAAGGATTCAACAAATTCAAAACTTGTTGATCCCTTGAGGAAGGATCAAAACCCACCCATACTTCTTTCACCAATATGTTAGAATATCTTCTATATATGTAAAGAATGATACAGAGATAGTCCAGCCTATTGGAAATTGTATTTTCATTGATGCCAAAGGTAGGCATGTCTGTGACAATCATGGATGTCATTTATATCACAGGCAGGGGAAGATTGATTGTTGTTAGTGATAGGGGAAGACTGTGAATGTCTTTGCAAATTGATAAGTTTTTGTGTATTCAGTTTTCATTGAGGTTAAAGAAGCAAACCAAAGAATTTGAACCAAACAAAGGAAGTAGAGAATGCCTCTATATGATGATGAGCCTCTGTGTGTGAAAGATGACTATGTGTTGTTAAATTTCTGCAAGTGTTCTTTGGTAACCATGAAGACAATGTGACTATGAGAAAATAAAATAGATTGAATTATAGTTGCACAAGTTTAAAGAAGAATGAAAACTAGATGTGATGGAGGAGCAACAATAAATTTGAAAGCGCAAAGAAAGCCCAGGCATGTATTAAGTTTGGAAAAGTAGGTTTTGGGTCCAATAAACTAGATCAAAGAAAGAAGAGATAAGCAATGTATCCCACATGCATAAGGAGAATCATTTTCAAAAGGTTTATATTGAAAATACATGGTTACATCATTTAAATAAAGAATGAATGAGCTACAAAACCCTATGTAAATCGTTAACTTTTGTCTTGGAAAACTGTGAATGTAGGAATGGATAAATCCTGACCATTTATCTTCATATATCAATGGGTAATATAAAAGGATTGGGGCTTGATACCTGATGAGCGAGCTTAGATTCCACATTAGTGCCACATGTGCAGTAATATGTGTGCCACATCAGAGGGAGTCCACGTTAGTACCATGCCAATGCCATAACAAGAAGCTCTGCAAATGCCACGTGTTAGGACATGTATTGATGCCACGTCATCTTGTATACATGTAGAAGAATTCCATGAAGAAGCCACTTTGTCTGCAACATCAGTGCAATGGATTGGAACTATCATATTTAGGTGTATCTATAGAAGAGTCATAAAGTTACTACCACTTGTGGTGAGATTTCAAAAATTTTCTATGTATGAGGAATCGGTTGGATAGAGGGGGTCGTAGATATAGACAATTGAATTGGGAAAATTCCTTAGACCCGCGGTGAAATGCTTGAAAATTTGCTAAGTATAGGTGAAAAACAAGTGCAACAGAACACGCGGGTGTATTTTGGAGGCCATGGAAGCTTGAATGTAAATGCCTTATACCCACAGTGAAATATTTGGAAACGTTTCTAAGTATGGATGCAAAATAAGGGTGGCGAAATACACGAGTGTATTTAGGAGGCTGCAAAAGTTTTAATGGAAGAAAGGATGACCTTAGACCTACGATGAAATGTTTTAAAGGATGATATTGAATCAGATTCTGGATCAAATGGTTTTTGAGTTTCATATTCATGTCGAGCGTTCCGATGGACAGTGATAGCATATCTATGGTTGGCATTTAATCCAAGAACTGATGAAACACCAACTATGTGTTGTGCTTGCATGGTGTGTTTTTGTGGACATTAAATAGAACAACGATCAATATTAAATCTGAAGGAATGATTGGATGGTTGCTAAGAATTTAATCTATGTTGCATGTGCTAATGGTCAGTGAATGAGATCAACGACAGAGATTTAATTGAGAAGAATATTTGATGGTTTATGAGCATTGAGGATGTATTGTGTGTTTTGGAGGGAAATGAGAAAATCGACGATCAATATTAGATCAAGGATTGATTGAACAACTACTAAGTGTTGAATTATGTACTTTGGTATGTGAGAAGATCACACACAAAACCAAAGGGGGTCTATGTTGATTTCTAAGTAGTGTCGCATGCCGGTTCTGAGGAGATCGAGAGTCAACACCATGGTCATATTTTTTATGTGGTCAAATCCATGAAACCATGGACTATATAAATAAAACTTCCCTAATATGTTTTTATTGTATGAAAAAAATGTGTGAGTGTGGATTGTGTCAAGAGATTCTCTAAGGCTTTGAGGTTCGAGGATGACAAACAATGAAAGGAAGATAATGTAAATGTCTAAGGGTGGCTAGGAGGTGCAAGGTCTAAGGAAACTCTGAAATCAAACATATTGTCAACTGAAGGAATGTGTTGTGACAATAGAGACAAAGAAACAATTTTATGCAAGTGAAGGCTTGAGGGAAAGATAAGATTTGACATTATTGATAGATTGAGGAGATTTTTGTCTCCAATAGGTTGGTGCCTACGTATTATTGAGTTGGTGGTCAGCTAAGGGGATTGGTGTCTCCTGTAGGTTGGTGCCTGCAAATATTGTAGTTGTAGGTTGATCCCTATAGGAAGTGTTGTGTAGGTTCTCATCTAAGGAGATTGGTTTGTAATACCTCAGTTTTGAGCCCTGTATTAAATAATGTATTTTGTTAATGAAAGGCCAGAGTGCCCAAACAATTAAAAGAGGCCAGTCTGCCTAGGAAATGTAATGTTTTGATCATTATTAATAATAAATACATCACTCGCTGCTAGACGGACAAGGACACAGGTTATAGGGGGATATTATTCCACAAGAGAGAGGGCTTGAGGGACTAAGTATTTATTTTATATTTTATTTACCATTTTTGTTTTAATGGAGAATAACTGCTACATGAGATTCTTGGGGGGGAAGGCCATGTGGTTCCTTAATTCCAAGAAAAACATAAACCCATCTTTGGTCTATGGTGGGGGTTGGTTCTTCTTCACTCACTCACTCATTGTCCATTGTTCACACCTTTAATTCTATTTTCTCTCCACTCATTCTTTCACTTACTCATCTTTCCTCATTCATGTTTTGGTTTGGGAAAGGAAAACGAATTGTTGGAGAGGAGCCATGGTTTTGTTGGTTGTAAACAATGTTGTTGTATTCCAACCATGAATTAATGCCTGCATGTCTGATATGCTTTGACCTGTGTTTAGTTTTTCTCACAACTGTGAATCCTGAGAGTCCCAGCATGGAGATTCTTGACCAGATGCACTAGATCCCTAGAAGGAGATGGACAGCCCAAGGGACTACATGGCAGAGAAGGGATTCCATTCCCTTGGGTTGTGTAGGCTGGGTAGAAGAGATTTGGTGTACTTTGGATTGATGTGGGTGTTGAAAATCCTGTGAGAGCTTGAGTGTTGATTGGTTTGGAAAGTCGAGTGAAACTCTGGAACCTTCCTTGTGGATTCATATCCCTAGCCCTAGTACAACAATGTATATGGTTGGGTGGAAATTCCTCGGTCTGCAGCCAGTTGGTGATTCGTTTCATGAAAGATAAGTGCTCTCTGTCATGGTTTTATTTACCTGTGTATTTATTCTGTTGTGTATTTATTTTTCTATGAAATTTGTATCTATAATATAAATGCTTGTTGGTTATTATTGTGCATGACATATGTATCATTTCTTTAAATTGTAGCATGAATCTTTAATTTTGCATGTGAATATTTCATTCCTCTTCATTAATTAGAAATTTATTTGAATTCAAGATAAGTTCAGAAGTGAGTTTTCTGGTAGCATGCCCATCCTGTGGGTGGCTGGGTATGTTGTCGTTGTAGTAGCATTGCCCAGCCTAGGGGTGGTTGGGTACGTTACAAATTGGTATCAAAGATTTAGGTTGAAACACCGGATTGGTATGGGTCGGAGCTGTTGGACATGGTATTATGGTTAAGAATGAATATGTCCTTGAAATATTAAATCTCAGGAGAGATAGCATTGCAGAGATCACGCAGAAGCCAAAGCATCATGCAGACATAGATCCTTTGTAAAGGATTGTAGAATCGTGACCATTCCCTTTTGAATTTGGGAGCGATAACCACCGTGGAATCAAGGAGTTCTGGATCATTAGATTGGAAGGAAGGTGAATGAGGACCATCAGATAAAGGTGAAACTAGAGGTTGGGAGAGATTAAGTCATAACCGTCAGATTGAACTTGTTGATCGTTAGTGGTTGGTAGAATTCGAGCAAGAGATGAAAAAATATGGAACTTCGTTGCTTTGATGATTATGGGAGACATGAAGAAGCTTGAAAAGGTTGAAGTCGCGAAGTCCCGCCGAACATTCGATCTGATAGGAGGCTTAGGTGAAATATCAATCGTTAGATAAGGTCATCCGAGGTTGACCACTTCGGGGAGTTTACCTCCAAGAGAATATAACCTTTTTAGAACTGCTATAACCTGAAGTACTGGAGCATCGAAGTCTCAAAGTCTCTTCTACCGTTAGATGACGAGAAGGATCTTGGAAGTAATTATGACCGTCAGATCTAGCAATGGTGGAAGGATAACGAAGTTTCAGAACTTCAAAACTTCTCCACTCCGACGATTACTGGAGAATGGGAAAAGCCCTGAAGTGTCGAAGCCTCGAAGTGTCGAAACCATGAAGTGTAAAGCTGTCATCATGAAATCACATAGGTCATCAGATTTGGATAAGAGAATGTAGATCGTCCATTTGATGGATGATGCATCATAGGTCATGTGGTAGGAGTTCCATGTGGGGACATGTGTCACCTAGATTCAATACCTTTTGGGCCCCAACCTGTTCATTTTTTAGTGACACATGGCACACATTCCATGGGTACACGTCACCATATATGACATCATCATGCCATGTCATCTACAGGAGTATGGCCTACAAGGGTGTCCAACGTCTCTACTAGAAAAAGTGTCGAAGTCTCGGAGTAACGAATTCATGCAAACCGTTGATCTAAGATCCCTTCAAGACCTTTCTTAATCGTTAGATCAAGCAGTGGAAGGATGGTGTAAGAACTTCAGTAGCTATCACTTTAGGGGAGTTGAAAAACTTGGGAGTGGAAATCTCCCGGAGTCCTAGAGCATCGAAGTCTTAAATTGATTAAGGATCGTCCGTCCCAATGCTTGATTAAGCCTTAGCCATCGGATTAAACAGTGGAAGGATAGGGCAATTACTTCGGTGGGTATCACTCTGGGGGAGTTAAACAATGCTAGAATTGAAATGTCCCAGAGTCCTGGAGCACCGGAGTCCTAATCTAGTTAATGGTTGTCCATCCCAAAAACTAATTAAGTCGTGACCATTGAGCTCCTTGAAGCCTCCAGATGGGGCGAGACTGTCCATTCAACAGGAGATTAAATCTCGACCGTCCGATCTTCTAGTAGATTTATTGGAAGGGTTTTGGCAAATTTTAACTTTAGGAGAAAAAAGAATATTGAAAAGGGAGAATAGCCGAAGGCTGAAGTCCAAAGGACTTGGTCCCACCGTCGGTCTCATGAAAAGGTAAAGGGGGTCAATTAGAGGTGAAAAAGGATCTAGAAGTAACCAAGCCCTCAGACATTGTGTTCAAGCAAGATCATGTGTAGAAGAATACAAAGGAAGGCGTTAAAGAGTGAATAAGCCCATGGTTTCGAGTTGTGGTCACATAGAAAGTGGTTTGAAGGAAGCGCCTGTGCAGAATTTGAATTTTGTATCAGCTAAAGGAGATGTGGAATTTTTCGACAAGATCATGTTGCAAAACAAAATAAAAGGGGTTGAAAGTGATTTTTTTCAGGAAGCCATAACTTTTAGCTCAGATATCAAATTGGGGTAAGATTACAATCATTGGGAAAGATAATTCAGAGGAGAATAACATGGAATTGTTATAATATGGAGAATGATAATATATTCTTCATGAATTGAGAAAAATCAAGACCTATAGCATTGTTTGGCAAAATGTTTTTTAATATGCATAATTCTAACAAAATGGTTGCTTGCACATTTTGTAGAATTAGGGGGGTGTAAACATATCATTTCAGTATAAGAATGCATATTCAAGAGATGGAAGAAGGAGAGGAAGATTCCAACCATGATAAGATGCCAAAGGTCATAATATCAGTGTTAGTAATGCTGAGACAAAATCAAACAGACACCGGGCCAGAGGGGAGGAAGAAACATTGATATAGACTATGGGAAGCATGGAAATAGAAGTGCAGAGTTACAAAGAAGACAATAAGAGACTGCTATAAGAAAAAAATCAGATAAATTATCAAGTGATACAAAGCTTAAATCAGTTGCAGAGGCAAATAAAGAATGGATGAAACTTAAAATAGGAGGAAGAGGAAAGATGTCATGACCACAAAAGAACTGGTTATTCAAGAAGTGCTAGTAGAAATAATAGACATCACTCACCTCCCTACTCAGCAAGAAAATTTTATGCATATGAAGATTCCATAAGTAGTCTAGAGGTGTCTTATGTCAGGAACCAAAAAAGAAGACATCAATTGGAAAGTTTGCAAGGAAATTTGAGGAAGCTTAAGCCACCATCCTTTGATGGTGAAAGAGAAAAGGAAGATGATGTTGAGGCATGGTTTCTTGGACTCGGGAGGTATTTTCAATCACATAACTACTCATCAAACCTAGAAGCCAAAATTTCCACGTACCATTTACATGGGAAAGCTGTTATGTGGTGGGATCAACTGAAGCAAGTTGAGCACATTAATGAGAGTACGATCACTTGGAAGTAGTGCAAGAAATATTTTCAAAAGGAGTACCTTTTAGAACACTTCTATGATAAGAAAATGTAGGACTTATTTGAACTTAGGTTGGGAAGCACGACCATGGAAGAGTATGAAAAGAAGTTCTTGGGGCTGCTAAAGTATGTGGGGTTTATAAAATATGAGAAGGTCAAAATAAAAAGGATTTTAAGTGGGTTTCCATCCTTTTATAAAGAGAGTATTCAATATGATGAACCCAAGACTTTGACTGAGACCATCAAGAAGGCTAAGTACATGTATGAGCAAGGCAAGGGAAAAGAATCCATGCAAAAATCTTGGAAGGATAATAAGAAGGAGAAATTTGATCAGAGGAGGAAGGGATTCAAACCTCCTTTCCATAGAAATAGCCCTAATAAACATCATCAAGACTAGTATGCTAAGGATGAATCCAAGAGAGAAGACTCCTTGGGAAAAAGGTGAAGACCACCAATCCAATTTTGGGGATGAAAAGAATATCACATGTACAAGGATCACCCTCATAGAAAGGACAAAGTGAAGATCATGCACAACATCCAAGAGGCTACAACAATAGAAGACATGGGAAGAATTTATGCAGCGTTAGATGATCGACAAGAAGAGTACCAATATAATATGATCGAGGTGGAAGGTAAGATCATTAATCAACCTGTTTCTATTTTAATTGATTCTGAAGCAATTCATTGTTTATTGATCCTAAAATAGTGGATAGAATATGCTTGGAGAAATTTAAGCTTGAAAATTCAAGCTTGGTTCATCTTGCCACTGGAACCAAAAGGAGAATCCATGATATGGTCAGAGGTTGTTCCATAAGTCTTAATGGTGTGAATACTAATGCTTATCTAAATATTATACCATTGGGATCTTATGATATTCTAATTGGAATGGATTGGTTGGACAAGCATCATGCTATCCTAGATTGTCATAACAAGACATTTACATGTCTAGATGAAGAAGGAAAAAATAGCACTGTGAAAGGTGTTAGCGCCACCATTTTTCTTTCCATTTAGAGTCAGTTTTAGTCGATTTATGGCCCATGTGTCCAAACATGTGAAGTCAGGTACGTAATAGTGAAGGGGTCGAAGTCAACAAGCGGTTGGTTGGCCCTTGGAAGTGAGAAAGGATGTTAGAGTCGAAACATGCGTAAGTGGTACGGGTATGTTGTTCCCAGAGAATCAGGTCCTATTAAAAGGTAGTCTCTACGTGCCCAAGGTCGAGTCAAGTAGTTAATGGAAGTTGCGTCAGCAAGTGAATAAACTATTATCATCTCATCATGAATGTTGAGGGAATGAAAAATCACGGTGTCCATATCATGTATGCCCTGCAGCCCTTATCGCATGTACCTTACAAGCGGGGATGTGCCATGGAAAATCTGTAATTCGATTCAGAACATCCAGTCACCATGAATTCACTGTTCTGCGGAATGATTCCTCCTTCTTCCTGATCTGTTATAAATTTAAGATGCTTGACATCCATTTTATTCGTGAAACCAAGTCCACTCATTGTTTGTCATTTTTCTCCCAAGCTTAGGTTGATTGAATTTTCTGCCTTGTGCATTTGTTGGATCCACCGCGCGTAGGATAAAGACTGGTCATGCCATGGAGACCTCCCAAAACATAATAAGGGGTGCTTGAAGTAGAATAACTACCAGGCCCCGACCCCAAAAGGACTAGGATTCATTCTCACTTAAAATTGGCATCCCCGAAGATCCAAAGGGAGTTTTCCCTTTACTTGTGGAAATTATGATATCACACCACGTGGAACCTGAAATGGGAGGACCTGAGTAAGAAGGAAATAAATTAGAATCTCTACCTCCCCAACGACAGATACCTCGAAGGAGGGGCAGGCCAAGGAAGAACACAGAAGCTGGGGAAACCTGAGTCCAGAATGATTCATGTGCAAATTCGGCTGCCAAAATATTACTTATGCACGCCATTCGACTAGAACCTATTGAAGGTACAAGCCAAGAAGGTGGAAGAAGAACAAGGGGGATGGATTCTATGGGTACAAATGATCAAGAACCATCTCAGTAGCTGAGACATGAGAAACTAACCATCGTCGAACTGTACCAGGAAAATAGGGAGCTGAGACAACAACTAGAGACAAAGACCATTGAAATGTCAGTAGCGCAAGGCCGCGAAGGGAACATGACGTGGCTAAAAAGACAACTCAAAGAGGTGCATGATACAATCGTATAGTTGCACAAAGAATAGAGGATGTCAAAAGAAGGGTATGCAAAACACTCTAGAGAATGTGAAGTTGCTGAGGAGGAAGCCCGTGCAGCTCTCGCCGGCAAACAAAAGAAACAAGATTAACTGATTCTGTCCTTGTATACGCAAACATAAATCAAATCTTTTCAATTTTGAAGGATACATCGACCTAAGACATTTTTCCATTTTGATAATGGCCATGTCTGTCTGCAGCCACTTACTGCGCACTTTTCCCCCAACAAATGAGAGCGCGACAGAAATCAAATCTGTTACATCGGACACCAGGACTTTGACAAACACTTGTCCATCCAGATATCTGATTGAAGGAAAGCATTGACACATCAATCGCTCATGAAGAGACTTGATCGACAACCAATTCCCCACAGTGGATCATGAACAATCATGATGTAGCCAGATGTATTTGTTGTCTATTTTTGTAAAAACGTCATGCACAGAGTTTTGTAATGCAGAACAGTCAGTTGAAAAAGTTTCAAAGTTGGTTGAAAAGTTACCTCTATCATCTTTCTGTCAGCTGAACAGATTTATAGAGTGCTAGCATTGTTGCATCGTTGGCGGGGATGAAATCGAATAAATTTTCCATGGGAGAATGACTAACCTCGTAGTTTGACTCCTGAGGGTAACAGAGGGAAAATCATTTGTACAGGATGAAACCTTTACCCTAGCGAATCTAGTCAAAAAGACCAGTAGCATAAAGTAGCATAGTTCAAGAACCTTGGTTCCAAATATGATCTATACCAGAGCAAATCCTGACCCAAAACCTATAGAGATTGTGAACGACCACAAGAAAATTATGCGTAGGACTAGAGAGAAAGCACTGGACCCATTCTATTACTTGGAAAGAAGCCTGTCCTTACCCAAAGACGATGCCCAAATCATTGACAACCTTGAGTTTGATGAATTATTTGAGAAAACCTTGTTCAGGTCTAAGTCGAAAACCAGCTTGGATGAGATATTTTTCGACCAGAAGAGATTCCAAGCCCTGATATCAAATAATATCCCTCAAATACCAAGACCTCCTAGAGCCATGGCCACTAGATTCATCCCCCTCATTATGCCCGCCCAACTACATGATTTGCCCCAAAATTACAGTTAGAGGATTAAGCTCTATGACGCTGAAGGGAGTGTTTCACCCCAGAAGCATCTATATTGGTTCAATGATTTCATCGACCTAGAAGAGGTAGACTATTATTGACGCAAAAATGAGGTTGTTCATGTAGAGTTTTGTGGGGGAGGTGAGGAAGTGGTTCAAAGCCCTATGACCAACAAGTATTCAAGAATTCGTCGCGTTCTAAACATCTTTCATCAATATATGGGGAGACAAGAAGAACCCCTTGCAGTTATTAACGAAGTACAATAATATGAAGAAGGCGCCGAGGGAGACGGTGGAAGAATTCTCATCCTGCTTCATGAAGGTTTATAAATCTATTGCCGCAAAAGTTCAGCCACCTCCCGGGGCTATGAAATTGCAGTACGTCGACTCCTTTGAAAACAGTTTTGCATTGCTATTGAGAGAAAGAAGGTCATGAAACCTAGACACGATAATGAGAAATGTGATCAAAGTCGAGGTAAATATGATGGCGTCCGGGAAGATCAGGAAAATATTCAATATAGGTGATAAGAAGCCCCAAGGAGACGCACAACCATCGACGTCGAGATCCACAGACGAAAATTTTGACTTAATGATGAGAACCATGGAGAAGCTAATGGAGAAAATGTCTGTGGGAAACAGACCCACTGCCCGAGAACAACAGGACCCCCAACCCAAGAATCAGAACCTCAGGAGTAAATAAATTTTGTACAAACATATTTACATGTATGTGTGTGTATTCTTTTATTTATATATGTGAAAGATGCAAATCTAAAGCATGATTTTCTAAAGCATTATTTAATTGATTAAAGTTCCTAGGAACATGAATATATGTAATATAATAAAAATAATGTTCTAAGAGGCATACCCTAAGGAAACATCGATGAAGGATAGGATCATGGACGCGATATACTCCATTCAATTGTGACACTACTAATTGTGTGTCTAAAAAGACATGAAGCCAAGATATACCATGCGATAGAGAATCACGCAGTAGTTCTATAACTGCGTTATATTCGACAACATTGTTGGTTGCTGCCCCTAGACAAGTACCTCCTGAAGATACCAACTCACCAGTGGGCCCGAAGATCACCCAAGTTGCAGAAGAAAGCCATTGAATGTGTCATATGGCACCATCCGTGAACCCAACATAAACCTCAGGATCCCTTGAAATCTGCCACAAAGCAGATACACAAATAAACGACACTTCTATAAGACAAAAAGAACCAAAATTTATAGATAAATATACAATATTTACAAGAAGTCACACCCATGTGACCAACCTAAGCATAATACTTCCTTAAATAAATCCCATTTCCAAGCACAAAAAACACATTTCCTTCAAAATCAACCAAATCATATACGCCTTTCTCCAAAATATTCTTTATAACGAACGGTCCAAACCACATGGGTTTGAATTTTCCTACCCCCAAGGGGTATTTATCTTGATCATAGACCAAGACAATATCACCTTTGCAGAA
>ML833472.1:6860-21616 GCA_009831015.1 Picea engelmannii
AATGTATAATGATGTTTATTTATACCATTTATGTCACTTCCTTTTAACATTAGGGTCAACCTGACACTTTCTTATTTTGTAATTCTTTTCTTTAATTATCATCAGGGTCTACGTGTACTTCCTTCTTCAATTCACTTTGTCATCTTCAAAAAATCATTTCTCCTCAACCATGAGGATCCATGTGATGTGCCACATACCTCCGAAAACAACATGATGTATACTATCCATCCATGGGTGTTGTATCTGCATGTTCATTCTCCTTCATGTCCAAATACCTTCATCAATATTGTGGTATAAAACCCATGACTAGGGTTGACATCAATGGAAACAACCAATATTCCAACACATATTAGTTCACCCATGGACCAAAAATTCATTTCCAAAAGGTCCAAAACAATACAATCAGCAATAAAATCATCATTCATTGAGACTACACAGGGAGCGCATGCACATGCGTCATTCAGAAATGCAGGAAAAAACACACATGCGTCATTCAGAAATGCAGGAAAAAATGCACATGCGCACGATGCATGACTATGTATACAAAAAACTGTGCATCCCTCAAAACGGTGCATTTATGATATTGTTCAGTCTCCCACCCACTTTTGGTTTAGCTTCCAAGTCGATTTGACACCCAAATTTTAGCTGAATCCGACTGGGTGGCTAGTCAAATACCTATGGGTGCCCTAAATGGCTCCTTGTTCACACTAAACGCTAGTTGATCAAAGTTATGCTATAAAAGGAAGCCATGGGTGCACTACATTTTCAAGGAATTCATTTGTATTATTATGCTATTGATATTCTATTAGGGGATCCTCTTTCCTCATCAAGAGTATGCTAGCACCATTTCACTTAGCCATTCGTATCATCTCTAGAATGAATGTTCTTTGGATTCTCTTCACCATTTCATCCTAGCTCCTCATTTGTAAGAAGAGCTCAATATTTTGGGGTCCAAGAGCCCTCCCTTGGAGGAAGAGGGGACCCAAGGTCTCCCTTTCTCTTCGTTGTTTTCTTTTCACTAGTACAATCCTTTCCATTGGTGGCATGAATCTTGTTTGTTCTTTTTTATTATGTTCTTATGCATTATCATTTAATTGTTTTTATCATTATTAGTTTAATTCTTTGTTTATCTTTAATGATTTATCTTTCTAACCCTTTCCTTTACTGCTATCTTGCCTAGCTACCCAACTAGGCTTGTAAGCATTTCTATTTTCCCATTCAGGGGACAAAAGAGGTGCAATAAGTGTTATAACCCTATGATGCAGTGTCGCACTTGTAGGCATGCTTGCTCATAGGATCTTCTCTTTCCTCGGCCCGAAGAACACTAACCGGTCCTTCTATTTCCCTATCGGGAAATCTTCACCCATGGATCTCTTTGCGCAACTCCCCCTCTCCTTAATTATCGGGGAATTGGACTTCACAACCTTGTGAGGTCAGTGATCGAGCGTAGGACTCTCGAATCTCTGAGACCCGATATGAGTCAATGCTGACCCTTCCATTCCTTTGTCGAGACTTTCTCTATCAGGATCTCGACACTCGTGGTGTCGAGCAACTCGGTTCTCTAACACCTGAGTCTTGATATGTTGAAACTCTGATGAGCTCGTGACTTTGACTTTTCAATGGTCCTGTCAGCTCGTTGGGATTTCGGACTTCACGGGATCGTGAATCCTGATGTCCAATGTTTCGGGACTTTACGTTTCCCGAACCTTGATACAGTGTGCTACCTATCCACCACCAACTCTTGTGGCCCCACACTATACTTGTAGCCATCGGGATATCGCGTATCGCGATTTCCTGACTCCCGTTACCAAATATTCGATTCCTTTCTTATGAAATCCAGATAGGTGATTTCGCGAATAATCCAATGCCCCTGGCTGGATTGGATCAATGGCTCTGCCCCTTCTGAGCTTTAAACACTATGGGAATATCTGCAGTATCTCCTTGCACCCCTATGAGATCCAACGACTCATGGTGATTCGCTGATTTTCCCTAGAAGATATCGACCATCCGTTCTTCCTTATGCAATCCACGAAATGACTAAGTGTTCTTCCACAAAACTTATCCACCTGCATGCAAAATTGCAACGCTTCTTTCCAACCTTCAAGGCACAAATTTTCTACGTTGTCCTTCAACAAATTCAAAGGTCCTATCCCTCCTGAGATTTTCCCCATGACCTCAAGTCCTTCAAGAAAACTCTTGCACCCACTCCTTGCAGAAAACCTTCAACAACGTCGAAGTGTTCAAGTCACTAGACTCTACACACACCTGCAGCAGTAGTCTGTCAAATGCTTCACTCAGGTTCGCAACCCTGATATTTTTACCCAGCCTGCGCACTCCTTGCATGGCTCTTGTGCCCAACTACACTTCTGGATGAATGAGAACAAAAACTATCTCTATATGAACCCTCTGTCAACGCACTCCTTGCGGACACTTCAACTGCACTCCTTGCAGGAATTCTCTGGCTCAAATAGAGAAACAATTGAAACTCATTCCATCTCCTTCTCAGACTTCAATTCATACATGAAATCACATACACAACATATAAAAGCAAATGTATAACAGGAAGCAAATGTTCATGAGCCTATCATTCAGCACCAATACACAGAGAACAACACAAACCATGAATTTGAATCAAAGCTTTCTATTAATTCAAATGTCTATACATGGGTGTTTTTACACAACTCTCTACTTCTTCTTGCTCCAAATTCTTCTGAATAATGTTACAATGCACAATGAGGGTGTCTATATCTCATTTCCCTCTTGCACTCTACAATTTTCTAGTCTAGAATTAAATTCTATCTACTTTAAATTAACTATTTTAAATGCCATCTACCTACTAAGGAAGAGAGTTATCCACTCAAGATCCATTTACAATATACAAGTGCACCTCATCTTAATGGCTCATTTAAGATTTGCATAACAATTCCAAAGTGTTTTCAAAATTTGTGCTGGCTTGTCCAGTTGTCCTCCGCTTCCGCGTTGGCTCGCTTGATGTGTTGGCGATGCTCCTGCATCATACTCCCTCGCTTGAAAAATTTCATGGGCTCCTGTCCATGAGCTCCTACACGGTCTGTCCATGCTTTTGTATCTCAGCTTCAGTCTCCCAGCTGGCATCTTCAACTGGATGGTTCTTCCACTTGACCAGATACTTAAAATATTGTTTTCGCCTGGTCCTCTTACTCAGTCTCTTTTCTAGTATGCATTCCATCTGTGGCTTCTCTGCAACTGGCATTTTCTTCATCCACTGGATCACTAGCTTCTCATCTCTAGTCTCTTCTTCTCTAGCTCTGTATGGGTACAAATCTGAGACATTGAATATCGAAGAAATTCTGATCCCGTCGGGTAGTTCAATCTCATAAGCATTGTCCCCAAATTTTCTCAAGACCTTGCATGGCCCGATTTTCTTCATCTTCAGCTTATTGTATGCTCCTCTCAGGAACCTTTCTTTCCTCAAATGTGCCAGAACCAAATCACCAACCTCGAATTGAATTTGTCTCCAATGTTGATCTACTCTGCGCTTGTATTCCTGACTTGAATTATGCAACCGCTCCTTCACCTGGCTGTGAAGTTCCTTCATTGCCTCAGTGAATTCCTCTGCACTAGTGCTCCTAGTAGTAGTCTATCCTGAATCTCTCAGTTCAGAAATTCCCCTCGACTGCATGCCATAAACAAACTGAAATGGACTTTGGCCTGTGCTCCGATTCACTGAGTCATTGTACGCAAATTCTACCTATGGTAATATATTGTCCCAACTGTTGTGGTGCTCTGTCACCAAGCTTATCAACAAGTCTCCCAGACTTCTGTTGACCACTTCCATCTGTCCATCCATCTGAGGATGATAAGTTGAACTAGACATCAAATTAGTCCCCAACTTCTTCCATAAGGTCCTCCAAAAATGCCCTATGAATTTTGTGTCTCTGACCGAAATTATACTTTTCGGCAACCCATGAAGTTGAATGACCTCTTTGAAGAACATATTTGAAATGTGAGTTGCATCACTGGTATTCTAACATGGGATGAAGTGTGCCATCTTGGAAAACCTATCCACTACCACAAAGATTGAATCAACACCTCTTTGTGTCCTTGGCAACCCCAATACAAAATCCATGCTTATCGCATCCCACGACCTTTTTGGTATGGGTAACAGTTGATAAAAACCCGTATTTTGCTTTCTTCCCTTCAAATGTTGCCAAATTCTTCATTTGTCTACAAATATTTTGACATCCGCTCACATTCCCAACCAAAAATATGACTCAGTCAATTTCGTGAATGTTTTGTCATGACCGAAATGTCCTGCCAATCCACCACTGTGTTTCTCCTTCAACAGATTCTCCCTCATGGAGCATTTCAGAATAGACAGTTGATTGCCTCTGAACAGAAATCCTTCCTAGATCATGTATTCTATCCACGGGCTTCTGTCTCTGAGAACTGGATTCTCAGCTGCTTCATACGCTTCCTGAAAATCTGGATCATCTACGTACATATTCCTGAGATCATCAAAACCTAAAGTGCAGACTCTGAACTCCTGCAACAACAAACCCTTCCTGCTCAAAGCATAAACAACTTTGTTAGCAGTACCAGAAATATGTTTAATCACAAATGTGAAATTATGCATATACTCAACCCATTTTACATGTTTCTGATTCAACTTCTCCTGTTGAGTCACAAACTACAGTGCATGATTGCCACTGTACAATACAAATTCTTTGGGTATCAAGTAATGCCTCCATTTCTTTAATGCCTGTATGATAGCATAAAAATACTTATCATACATGGAGTATTTCAATTTTGCTTCATTTAGCTTCTTGCTGAAATATGCTATCGACTTGTCTTCTTGACTCAAGACTGCCTGGATTGCAAATCCGCTTGCATCTCATTTCACCTGAAATGTTTTCTAGAAATCCGGCAACACCAAAACCGGTTGTTCCAGGATCTTCCTTTTCAACAGATTGAAATGATTTTCAGCTTCTTCTATCCAGTGAAAAGACTTATGCCTCTTCTTCACTGTATCCATCATCGTTGCGCTAATTCCACTAAAATTCCTGATGAATTTTTGGTAGAAACTAGCCAAACCATGAAAAATTCTCACCTCGAATACATTCCTCGGTGATGGCCAATTCTTGATCACTTCCACCTTATCTGGATCCATCCTCAACTCATTTTCCAAAATAACAAATCCCAAATAAATGAGTTCTATCTTCATGAATGAGTACTTCTTCATATTAATCAACAGCTTCTCCTGCTGTAGTTTCTGCATCACTGTAGCTAAATGCTTCAAGTGCTCTGCCACTGATTTACTACAAACCAGTATGTCATCCAAGTATACGATGACAAATTTCCCGATGAACTCCCTCAGGACTTCATTCATCAACCTCATAAAGGTACTTGGTGCATTTGTTAAGCCAAACAGCATAACAAGCCATTCATACAAACCCTCAGTTGTTTTGAATGTTGCCTTCCATTCATCAGCTTCTCTCATGCGAATCTGGTGATATCCGCTTTTCAAATCAATCTTTGAAAAGTACCTTGCTCCGCTCAAGAAATCCATCAGATCATCCATTCTTGGCAATGGAAACTTGTACTTCATGGTTATCTTATTGATCACCCTCGAGTCGGTACACATCCTCCAGCCTCCATCTTTCTTCGGACTGAGTAATGTTGGAACAACACAAGGAATCAAGCTTTCCCTAACTAACCCTTTGTCCAACAACTCCTGGACTTTCCTTTTAACCTCCTCATTCTCCTGCGACATCAATCTATACACGGATTTATTTGGCAAACTAGCTCCTAGTATGAGATCAATATGATGACTCACACTCCTAACCAGTGGCAACGAATGAGGTAGTTCATCCACTATAATGTCAGCGAACTCTTCCAGCAGTTCCTGAACTTCATCCGGTAAATCATCCACTCTTGTACTAGTCAGAACAATCTCTGGCTTCCTGACCACAAAGAATTGTGGATCCTCCTTCTTCTTAACCTCGATAAGAAGTTCCTTTCCACTCTTGAGAAGTACTGTGTTGCTTACTTCTGGCTTCACCTCCTTATCCTTTATCGGAAGCAACATGTGTGTCCTCCCATTTTTCTTTAGGGTGTATGTGTTCATTCTCCCATCATGAATCACATTTCTATCATATTGCCATGGTCTACCCAGCAATAGATGACAAACATCCATGTGAATAACATCACATAATATCTTATCATTATATCCACCTATCTTGAATTCAACCAAGCATTGTTTAGTAACAGTTACCTAGTGTCCTTTCTGGAGCCACGAAACTCTGTATGGGATTGGATGATCAGTCGTCTCCAGCTCCAGCTTCTCTACCATCTCTGTAGATACAAGATTATCTGTGCTACCACTGTCTACAATGACCTTGCATACCATGTCCTTGGTCTTGCAAGCAGTCCTAAAGAGTCTGGTCCTTTGGACTGAACTTTCCACCTCCTTCTTGGGTGTCAAAAGGACTTTTTGCATCATGAGCGATCTTTCGCCTTCAGCATCTTTGGCCTCAACATCCTGCCTCTGTGCTTCGGTGATGTGAGATTCTCCAATGTCCTTATTTTTCTCTGGACACTCGTAAGACTTGTTCCCATTCTTTCCACATGTGAAGCATGTGATTACTCCACCTCTTCCTCTTCCTCTGCCTCTAGTAGGAGGAAAAGTGTTGTTGTTAGCATAATCTCCTCTTTGTTCATTATGCTTCCCTCTCTGTTCAACATATGGCCCCTGCTGTGAGGTTCCACCTCTCTCTGCACGAGTCTGAGGTTTCTTCCATTCCTCCTTGGGCTTCTGGTATTTGTCCTGGGCAACTTCTTTGCCTCTGGGCTGACTTCTTCCTCAGCCCCTCTGACTCTGATTTTGACTCATCTTCTCTTCAACTTTCAGAGCCATCTGATAAGCATCTTCCACCATTTGGATGGTTACCATGCTCATCTCATCCTAGATATCATATCTCAGGCCATTCATGTATTTGGAAACTTTTTCATCATCGCTCTCCCGATGACCTGCCCTGATGTTCAGTCGATATAATTCCTCAATGTATTCTTTCACTGTCATAAGCTTTAATCTCAGGCTCTACATTCTCCTAAACAGAGTAATTTGATAATCCCTGGGGATGAATTTCGCCTTCATCTTCGCGATCATCTTGTCCCAGCTCTTGATCTTCTGCTTGCCCTTGCAGCACATGTCATCTTGTATTTCATCCCACCACAATGTTGCATGTCCTTTTAAGCGTGTAACAACATGCTTGACTTTCTTGTCCTCTTCGACATCTTCGTAGTCGAAGTAAGTATCCAGAGCTCTAATCCAATCTAGTAGCTCCTTTGCATCCAAGTTTCCCTCATAAATTGGAATGTCCATCTTCTCTCTTGCACCCATCCTGGAAATAGCTTTGATCAAATGCTCATTTGATGCATCTCTGGCTGTAACTTCCTCCTCTCGTTCAACCTCTATTTCACTATCGAAATCACTCAGATCCCCTGCACTAGTTGTGCGTCTTTGCGTTGTCTCCATGTCCTCAAGTCTCGCTCGGAGGTCTCTCATCCATCTCTCTATGGCTAGATCAATTATCTGCCTGCCTCTTCTTCTCTGCACTTCCCTATCCTCTGGATCAGGTGACTTCCTATCTCTCCTTGCTAGCATGGTGAATTCTCTCCTTCTCTGCTACAAAAAGAAAAGAACAATTTGTCTTAGCTCTGAGACCACTTGACATTGTGTATCAGAGTACTCCTTACCTCTTATGCCTTCCTCGCCTGAAATATACAAACAAGAATCTAAATCTCTGATACCAAACTGACGTAGTGTCACACTCGCAAGCACGCCTGCTCACAGGATCTTCTCTTTCCTCGGCCCAAAGAACACTAACCGGTCCTTCTATTTCCCTATGGGGAAATCTCCACCCACAGATCTCTTTGTGCGACTCCCCCTCTCTTTACTTATCAGGGAATCGAACTTCACAACCTTGCGAGGTCAGTGATCGAGCGTAGGACTCTTGAATCTCTGATACCCGATATGAGTCAACGCTGACCCTTCTGTTCCTTTGTTGGGACTTTCTCTATCGGGATCTCGGCACTCGCGGTGTTGAGAAACTTGATTCTCTGACTCTGTAATGATCCCAAGCCATTATGCAAGGATCATCACTGTTTTGGTGTCTTTTTAAAACTTTTTCTGAGTGAGGTATTTCATCAAACACTTTGTTGATCTACCCTTTAGATGTGTTTATACGTGTGTATGTAGCAAATAACAGAAAGAGATAACCATGGAACATACCTCAACCATATGCAATAAGATAGACAAACCAAAACATCTCAATTCTTCTTTATTCATAAAATAGAGAAACCTGCTACAATGAAGATGCCGATCTGGAATGCTCAACAGATGGCCAAGAAGGTAGACAATAGATAAGAGCTGCTACAAAATTCTCCCACTAATACAAAATAATGCCTCCAAAGGATGAATAATAAATGAAGATCAATACACGCAGATATGAATGCCAAACTCTCCAACTAAAGAATGCCACACTCCAATAGAAGGCTAAAACCCTCAATAACTCGGCTCTACTGCCAAAAGTGTCCAATCACCCTAATAAATATGCCAACTGATAGATCGGGTGATGGTAAGAATAACCCAGGTGCCTGAATCTCCAAGATCCCTCTCAATCTCCATAGATCTGAGTTTCCCACTGAATGGGGTGCCCCACTGGATGACTGAAACCCTAGTTGGTTCGGCCCTGATGAAGGTGGCCTCCAAATTCTCTGAAACTCTCCAAGAATATAGATTGGGTGTTGGTAAGAATAACCCAAGTGCATGAATCTCCAAGCTCCCTCTCAATCTCCGTAGATCTGAATTTCCCACTGAATGGGGTGCCCCACTAGATGAATGAAACCCTAGTTGGTTCGACCCTGATGAAGGAGGCCTCCAAATGCTCTGAAACTCTCCAAGAATATATATCAGGCTATGAGAATCCCGTGGGAGAAGTTTCAGACTCAGATCTCAAGCGGATCTCCCTAGATCTGAGTTTTACTAAATCACGGGACGAACTGGTGCACCCTCTCTCTATCTGCACATGAAACTGATGTAGAATCCTCTTGCAACTGAGTAGATATGGAACTATAATGGTGTGGGAGAGTATTTCATCTCCGAGACCAATCTTGGGACAATATAGGTGGAATCTTTCACCACCGAATCATCCTCTAGGGTTTGTTATGTCAAAACCCTCAAAACCCCCAATATTGGGCTCACTAGCTAGAAGCCAGCAATCAAAATAAGATCATACATAAATGAATGAGAAGAGGCCCTTGCCTTTACTTTATGATTTTTGGCTCACCTTGTCCCTCCAAAGTGACTTTCATTTTATTAATATTTAATTAATTAATTAAATCACTTTAATTAATTAATTAACCTTTTTACCTTTGAAAAGCTCCTTATCTCTCCTTGTGGCTTCCCTGGCCACTGAAAGTCACTTCTAGCCATCCCATCCTATAGTGTTTCTCCTCCTGATTCCAATGAGCTATTACACTGAGAGGTTCTTCCAAGTAATGTGCCCAAAATGACCTCTTCAGTGAATTCCATTGACTTATAGCTCAAAATAGTCAAAATCATGGAAATCGTCGGAATGCATTGAAACCAAAGCCAACCTGTGCGGAATGGATCATAATGATGGAATATGATCATCAATACAAAATGGACCCCACAATGCCTCTCAAATACCCCTATACTCGCTCTAGCACCCATCTGGCTACTCTGGTCATCATAAATCTCTGCCCTGTGATAATGTCCCAAAGTGGGGACATTACAGACTCCCGAGTCCCGATATGCTGAAACTCTGATGAGATCACGGCTTTGACTTTTCAAGGGTCCCTTCACCTCATTGGGATTTCGGACTTCACGGGATCGCGAATCCTGATGTCCAATGTTTCGGGACTTTACGTTTCCCGAACCCCGATACAGTGTGCTACCTGTCCACCACCAACTCCAGTGGCCCCACACTATACTTGTAGCCTTCGAGATATCGCGTATCGCGATTTCACGACTCCCGTTACCAAATATTTGATTCCTTTCTTACAAAATCCCGATAGGCGATTTCGCGAATAATCCAACGCCCTGGCTGGCTTGGATCAACGACTCTGCCCCTTCTGATCTTTAAACACTATGGGAATATCTACAGTATCCCCCTGCACCCCCACGATATCCAATATCTCATGGTGATTTGCTAATTTTCCCTAGAAGATATCGACCGTCCATTATTCCTTATGCAATCCACGAAATGACTAAGTGTTCTTCCACAGAACTTATCCACCTGCATGGAAACTTGCGACGCTTCTTGCCAACCTTCAAGGCACAAATTTTATACACTGTCCTTCAACAAATTCGAAGGTCCTATCCCTCCTAAGATTTTCCCCATGACCTCAAGTCCTTCAAGAAAACTCTTGCACGCACTCCTTGCAGCAAACCTTCAACAACGTCGAAGTGTTGAAGTCACTTGACTCTGCGCACACCTGCAACAACAGTCTGTCAAATGCTTCACTTAGGTTCACAACCTTGAGACTTTTACCCAGCCTACGCACTCCTTGCACAACTCTTGTGCCCAACTGCACTTCTAGATGAATGAGAACAAAAACTATCTCTATCTGAACCCTCTATCAATGCACTCCTTGCGGACACTTCAACAGCACTCCTTGCAGGAATTCTCTGGCTCAAATAGAGAATTGAAACTCATTCCATATCCCTCTCAGACTTCAATTCATACATGAAATCACATACACAGCATATAAAAGCAAATGTATAATAGGAAGCAAATGTTCATGAGCCTATCATTTAGCACCAATACACAGAGAACAACACAAACCATGAATTTGAATCAAAGCTTTCTATTAATTCAAATGTCTATACATGGGTGTTTTTACACAGCTCTCTGCTTCTTCTTGCTCCAAATGATTCTAAATAATGTTATAATGCACAATGAGGGTGTCTATATCCCGTTTCCCTCTTGCGCTCTACAACTGTCTAGTCTAGAATTAAATTCTATCTACTTTACATTAACTATTTTAAATTTTGTCTACCTACTAAGGACGAGAGATATCCGCTCAAGGTCCATTTACAATATACAAGTGTGCCTCATATTAATGGCTCATTTAATATTTGCACAACAATTCCAAAGTGTTTTCAAAATTTGTGCTAGCTTGTCCAGCTGTCCTCCGCTTCCGTGCTGGCTCGCTTGATGTGTTGGCGATGCTCCTGCATCACCCTAAATTGCACCAGACATTCTTACCTAGCATTAGGCCATCTCAGTTGCCTTCGTTTCCAAGCCACTACTGAACAACTTCTTAAAAGACACCCTTTTTGAAGGAATACATGCCCTTCTTCACTACTGCATGCATGTGTATGCTGGCTGACCCACAACAACGTGCGTATATCTATAAAGCACGAAAAATTGAAAGTTGCAAATGAAACACACAATTTTGGGTAAGTTAACTAAATCGTTTGACCTCCCATAGCCGATCACTTGACCAAATACCTAGCCCTTTCTAGCCTATAAAAGAAGGGGTAGGGGTCCCATTTGAGAGGAGGAAAATCATATCAAAGAAACTATACCCGATTTAGTATTCCCCTTGCCCCAACCTTTTGCAACTATTGTGTGAAGAAGAAGCATATACAGAAGCAGTTGGAACATAGTTGAAGAGGAGCCCAGGACCAGATTCGAGGAGCATTGGAGGATCTCACTATTGTAAGATTACTCTTGTGAGATTAATAAAAGAAGTGCTTTTCCCGTCCTGCCATATGAGATTGTCAATATTTAAATTTGATTATATTTTGATAGAATCTCTAAACCATTAGTTTATATATCATATGCATGTGGAGTTCTTTTTTTGTATTTTATGAATGCAGTTCAGCATTGGGAGGAGATTTGCAGTCAAGGAGCGACCAAATGCTAAAGGGATCGACATCAAACATGGAAACTAAGGTACAATACTTTATCTCTTTAACCTTATATTTGCATATGAATAACGGGGTTTATGATTGGGATGTTGTTAAGAAGTAGGAGACTTTAGTTCATTTCTGCATGCATGATAAAACCCTTAATGGTAGTCTATAGGAGGGATTTCCCACCCACAATAGAATTGATGACCATATTGGGGAGATCTTTAGGGTTTTGGGGGGTAATTGTTGGGTATTTTTAAATTGGTTTTACTACCTTTTTCTGAGTTTTTGCAAAATTCTGAGCTAGTAGGGATTCTGGTCTTCCATACTAGTACTCCCTTCTTCCTTCGCTTGACTATTTTTTCTTTCTTCGGGAAGCCACAGAGGCATACAAGGCTTGCATAAGGTCTTACCACGTATACACATGCCATAACTTCATACAACCTATGTACATACGATGGCTACTGAAATATCAATCACGTGTCTGAGTCCATTTTTTTTTTTTTTTAAAGAGAGGCAGTCATCCTCTTCCCTGTCAGAAGTGATCCTTCTCAGGGGTTTTATGGATCTAGTTTTGGTTTTTGTTGTTGCAATCTGTAGCCTAGGTATAACCTCATATTAGCTTTGTTTTCTCAAATTTCCTTGCATATTTTTCTGTTAGAGTAAGTTTTTGTACCTTTAGGGGGTTTTGGTATTTTAAGGAGAAACAGAGTCACATGTTTCCTATAGTGGGTCTGCATGCGTGCATACACATCCTGTCTTTGGGAAGCTTGCGTGCATATGCTGGCTGTTGAAGTGACAGTCGCGTCTCTGTCTAGAAAAATTAGAGGAGGCATTCATCCTCTTCCCTGTCAATTTTTTTTTACTTCCCAGGTTTTTCTTGTGTCTTTTTGGTCTCTTTCATAGCATTTTTAGTCTAGGTTGTGTGGCATCATAGGTTTCTTTTTTATTTAAAAGTTTTCTTCCTTTGCTAGGTTTTTTGACGAGATAGTGAGTCGGTTTGATCTACCTTTTTGGTTGTCGGTAACTCCCCATGGTATGTGGTTGGCCAGAAGTCCTTTGTGGCCTTGTCTTGTTTTGATTTTTTCACCTTTTTTCTTCAAAAAAGAAGAAGACATACAATTTGAAATTTTCTTGTTTTTGAACAATAAAAAAAAAACACAAAATCCTTTTTTTTTTAACTTCTTGGTTTGGTTAAATAGTTGGTTGTTTGTGTTAATCAATAGGAAAATGTTGTTTTTTATAAGTTCTTAGCTGATTGACTTAGGAAAATAAGTATCTCATAGTCAAGTGAAAGCTTGTTTTGATTTTTTAAGTTAAATGATCTTATAAAAAAAGTTTGAAAAGTTGGTTAAAGAATTTAAAAGAGCAAATATGAATTTGTCAAGAAGAAGTTATTTTGTTTCCATTTTTTGTTTATATTCTCTTTCGTCTCTCAAAACATCACTAATTTCACTGTCATAAACTTTGAATTAAGACAAACCAACAAATTAATGATTAATTAAAATCAACTAGACTTTATGTTTTGTAGGGTCCATCAACTAGTCTAGGCTAGAGCCTTGATTTAGGATTGGAGATGAAACTCTTCAAGGCTGAAAAACAAACATAAGAGTCTGTGCTAGGGAGTGTAAAAAGTCCAGTATCATAAAGTTTATCTGGGACCCCCCTCTAATGCAGGGGATAAACACGAGGTCACCTAAGGAAAGGTAGAGAATATAACCCCTCCAAACCCGGGCCAAGCGTAGTGGGGAACACATATAGAGGGCTTGTCTTGGGATTTTGTTGATTTCATTTTCCACAGAGCTTCATGGTTCTCAAATCCATTTGAGTTCCTCATTCATCTTCCAAAACACTTTCTTTTGATACTCTTGATAGGTTTCGATCTTGATACCCTACTCATTATGGTCCACTCGACTGTCAATTGTACCTGCCTGGTGACTGTTTGCGCGTTGTCAACCTAGTTGCTTATCTTTCTAGTGACTTACACAGGTGACTGCGGGGGTATACCATGGTACCTAGGATAGACATTGTGTTGGTTTTGGAGCATGATTATGTTCCTGATTCAAAGGTCCTTGCTTTCAGCTGTGTTTATACCCGATGAAGACTTTACACCCCAGAAGTATGTACACTCTTCCACTCGAGGGAGTGCATAGGGGGGTACCCCCTCTGCGGGGTTTGGGGGGCCTATCCCCCCAGATGGAGAGTTTGAGGGAAGCGTCCCTTTATGGGGGTTCGGGGGCGAAGCCCCCGAAGGAAAATTTGCCTTGTAAATGTATATTGTAATTTTATTGTAAATATGGACCGTTCATTATAAGGTCACACATCTAATGGTAGAAATTATGTTAGGGTTTTTTGCCCTAGAAGGAAACCCTCTGTTATGAGGGAAATATATTGTTGCTATGAATTATGGTGAGTATTGTATTCTGAGAGAGGCGTTTGTGAGAGAAAGAAGAGGAAGTTACAATGGGTTTTGTTGTAGGTTGTATCCCTTCATTTGCTGGATAATAATAAAGGAAGGACCTGGAAATTTCTATGGTGGACGTAGACCACACTGGGTGAACCACGTAAATCCATGTCTCTCTTTTATTGTGTATATTTTGTGTTTTGTTTTTGCATTTGTTTTATTTTATTGCTCTGTAGTCTTGTTTTTCTAACAACTGGTATCAGAGCGAAAGGTAACTTGCAGGAAAAGAGGGTTCCTGGTTCGAGTGGGAGCAATGTCAGAAGATGGAAAGTTTAGGGTCGAGAAATCTAATGTCCAAAACTACCAGTTATGGAAGATGCATATGGAATATTATTTATATCAGAAGGATCTATTACTACCATTGGGTGG
>ML833472.1:24298-37571 GCA_009831015.1 Picea engelmannii
GGGTATGAGGTCAAAAGGAAGGAGAATTTGGTATGCAGGTTGAAGAAGAGCTTGTATGGCCTAAAGCAAGCTCCAAGGCAGTGGTATTTGAAGTTTGACAGGTTTATGATAGAACAGGGTTATAGTAGATGTCATTCCAATCACTGTGTTTATTTTAAAAGGCTAGAAAATGGAAGCTATATTATCTTGCTATTGTATGTAGATGGCATGCTTGTTGCAGGGTCTAATATGCACGATATAAATATTCTCAAGAAGAAATTAGCCAATTCATTTGTGATGAAGGATTTGTGTGCTGCAAAGAAAATCCTTGGCAGGAGAATAACAAGAAACAAAAAAAAATCACAAATTGACATTGTCTCGGGGTGAGTACACAGAGAAGGTGTTGGAGAGGTTTAGAATGAAGAATGAAAAACCAGTTAGTACACCTTTGGCCATCCATTTCAAATTAACTAAGGAAATGTGTCCCAATACATGGGAGGAGATAGAATACATGTCGAGGGTCCCTTATTCATCAGCAGTTGGCAGCTTGATGTATGCAATGGTTTTCACAAGACCAAATATTGCACATGCGATGGGAGTTGTGAGAAGGTATATGAACAATCCAGGTAAAGAACATTGGGAGGCAGTAAATTCGATTCTCACGTATTTAAGAGGTAATGCTACTCATGCATTATGTTTTGGAGGTTCAAACACTTTTCTACAGGGATATGTTGATTTAGATATGGCAGGTGATAAATACAGTAGGAGGAGCACCACAGGGTATGTTTTTACTATAGGTGGAACAATAGTAAGTTGGATTTCAAAATTGCAAAAGGTTGTTGCACTTTCAACAATAGAGGCAGAGTATGTTGCCGCTACAAAGGCTAGTAAATAGATGATTTGGTTACAAAGGTTTATGGAGGAATTGGGAAAGAAGCAGGAGAATAGAAGTTTGTACTGTGATAGTGAGAGTGCAATTCATCTTGCAAAGAACTCAGCCTTCCATTCAAATATTAATCATATACAGTTGAGGTACCACTTCATATGATCCACCTTGGAAGATGGACATTTGAAGTTGGAAAAGATACACACTAGCCAGAATCCTGAAGACATGTTAACAAAGGGAGTAACTAGAGAGAAATTGACTTCCTACTCGGTTTCAGTTGGTATTCAAGAATGAAGATGAAGATGAGAAATTTGCCAAGTCCAAGAAGGTTCAGAGTCCAACATATACAATAGCGGTGGAGTTGTTGAGACCAATCTCCAAGTGGGAGATTGTTGGTTGTGGAGCCTGATTATGTTCTTGATTCATAGGTCCTTTCTCTCAACCATGCTTATACCCCATGAAGAATTTACACACTACAAATGTACACTCTTCCACGTGGGGGAGTGAATAGGCACGGTACCCCATCTACGGGGTCCGGGGGGGCTATCACCCTGGCTGGAGGGTTCGGGGGCGAAGCCCCGGAAGGAAAAATTGCCTTGTAAATGTATATTGTAATTTCATTGTAAATATGGACCGTTCATTATAAGATTGTAGATCTAACGGTAGAAATTATGTTAGGGTTTTTTTCCCTACAAGGCAACCCTCTGTTATGAGGGAAATGTATTGCGGCTATGCATTATGGTGAGTATTGTATTATGAGAGAAGAGATTGTGAGAGAAAGAAGAGGAAGTTACAATGGGTTTTTCTCTAGATTGTATCCCTTCATTTGCTGGATAATAATAAAGCAAGGACCTGGTATCTTCTCTGGTGGACGTAGCCCACACTGGGTGAAACACATAAATCTATATCTCTCTTTTAATGTGTATCTTCTGTGTTTTGTTTCCACATTTGTTTTATTTTATTGCTCCGCAGTCCTGTTTTTCTAACACATCAGGCCATGCTTTGTAGAGTATATCAGGAGAGCGCTTCCGTATTCAAGTTGCACTTGCACCAGTAAGTTTTTCTAGTGTTGGTATTTGTAATTTTTTTTCCAACTAGTTAGTGATTGCTTGTTTTATCTCATAGGTACTTTTTCTAGTGTGTGTTGGTTTTCAAACGATTATAGATTTCCCTAGTGTTTCTTTGATATTATCACATAGTGGAGGATTAGGAGTTCCTTCGGTGGTGAAGGATTCTGGGCCTACCTCTAGTTGACCTTGAACCCCCCCTCGCCACCACTAAGGTGAAAATTAGACCAGAAAGGGTAGTTTGAGACAATTGGGTTACAGGAAACTTTGCCCAACCCATCTTCGAGAGGAGAAATTTCAATTCTGGAGGAACCAATCATTTCTAACCTCTAAGCAGAGGCTCATGGTCTCTATAACCCTCCCATCACTGATCTATCGGCACTCATCATTGTATAGGTTCTACCTTATAAGCGTCAGGTAGTGTCAGCAGTAAAAATGGAAGCAAACGCTGCCACTTCTTCAGAGAATATTGATATTTCCTTCACGACTGTCACTACTGGGGTTGTTCCACCTCCTTACCAGTCATCGTCAGTCTGAGCCACCATGGTCTCAATTTCTTCTACCTCGGGTAGTGGTCTGATTCATTCTATGGTGGTGATCACTGCTCCGTTTACTCAGAATATGATAGGCTCTCCTTTCTCATACGAGATGCCTGGCTTCAATACGAGTACTGTAATTTCCTCCTCCACTCTACAAACTTTTAGTCTGGGGGAAGGGAGTTCCAACGCTCCTCTGCAAGGATCTATGGGGGGCACTTCCACTCCCTTTATTACTTTCCCTTTTGGCAGGGGTCATATACTCCCTTCATCCCCCTCGCTCGATGGTGTTCCTCAACACTTCGTCAGGCCTAACATAAACTTGTTTGGAGTAGGAAGTCAAGCACTCCCTCCTTATAATATGTTAATTGGTTCGACACCTTTCTCTTTGTTCGACGCATTTGGTAGCAAATATTTACCGTTAGCTGTCATTTCGATTGGGGGAAACTCCGGTTATGGACAACCACATCCTATACAGGGTACTATTCCTATATAGGAGGCACCCTTAGGAATTCCTTCCTCACAAGGATCTTAGAATCCATCGCAGGGACCAGTCCCCTTTCTAGGGATGTCGATTGGGGGAAACCCCTTCCATACCTAGTGGAACCCCGAGAAAGGCCCAATGCCTATGCCCGTAGGATTGGTAGGGGGAAACCCCTCCCAAAATCCTTGGAATGTGACTTAAGCTCAACTCTTTACGTCTTATTATGGGAACCAACCAATGATGTCTCAACAAGTTCCCAATCTGTACGTTGGTTATGGTCATGGTTATTACCAAAGCCCTAGCCAACAACCTAAATTTTCCTGGCAACCTGGTGCCAGTCAAACCCCAGGATCCATTTTCCCTAGCTATAATCCACAACCCAAACTATCATTTATGGCAACCTTGCACTTGCCAGATTTGACAAGGCTCCTAAATGACCCCATATGTCATGATCCGAGTTGGCCTCCTATGCTGACCAAGTTTCCTTCGGACATTCCAAAGTTCAAGGCCAAGCCTAATGAAGATTCTAATGATCATGTGACTACCTTGCACTTATGGTGCTCATCCAACTCATTAAGAGATGACTCCATTCAGTTACGATTGTTTCAATGCACTCTCATAGGGAGTGTTGTGAAATGGTACATCGAGCTCAACCACTCATGATACTCTTCCTTTGGTGAATTGGAAATGGATTTCTTGAACCATTTCCAATTACCTGTGAGATATGATGCCGACACTAAATTGCTGGCCAATTTTGAGTAGACAAAAGTGGACTATATCTCAGATCACATTTGAGAATGGATATGCTGGAAGAGTTTGATCAAATTTCTAGTACCACTAGCATTCCTGCTAGAATGGTTCCTTAATTCTTTGGTACCCTAGTTATCTAAATACGTCACAACATCCGGAGTGTTTTCCGAGGAAGACACAATAATGAGAGAGAAACAACTAGAGATAATTTACTCTCAGTTTGGTTTACTCTATGAGATTTTTCCATATGCATTGAGGTCAATTATTGACAAAACTAGGCAAAGGTATGGACCACATGTTGATGGAATTACTGGTTCAGCACAAACCAAGCCCGCTGATCCATTGTCAAATAAATTGCAACAATTGTCGATACAACAGATAGCGGCCAGCCAAACCACTGGTTCAACTGCTCCCCCTACCCAAAATTAATGTGTACACAGTGTGAAAATGACCAACTCGAAGGCCACCCAGTAGCCCAACGGAAATAAGAAACAACATAAAAAAGGTAAGGGGGATAAGAAATCCACCGATAATGCTGGAACAGGCGACACTCAAAAGAAGAAGTCAAAGTATCCTTGTAATCTTTTCAAGGAAGACCACCTGACCCATCAGTGCCCTCAGCTTGCAGATGCCTAGAAGTTATTGGCATAACAACAACCTGATGTGTTAACAAACCCATTCCCACATGGGAAAAATTTAACTCAAGCCTACTCAAGCGCGGAAGGGGGTAGTGAAGAACCCCCTCTGTCTTCGAGTAATCCTTCATTCACAAATGTGTATATGATGAAATTTGATTCCTATATAATGACTAGAGAACATGATTACAGAAATCCATGCACCTCTGAGAAGGGTAAAGAAGCCAAAAACCCACCTCTTCCTCTTCATATTGAGAATACGTTGGGTGAAACAATGACGTGCATCCCAAAAGGTGTGTTCAAAAAATCTTCTTACAACCCAAATGCAAGGGCCACCCATAACTACTCTATGGTGGAGAATTTATCACAAATTTCTTGTGCAATGTCTGCTTTAGAAGTCCTTGAGAGTTTCCCTTCCCAAGAAAGGCCTTGTTAGCTTCCTTAGGCTCTGCCGAGACTTGTAATTCGAGAATGATCATGCTTGATACAACTGACTTCAAACCTTGTCTTCCTTACCACGTATATTTTCAGATAGTAGTGGCTTACACCACGAAAACGTTTACTCGAAATATTTTCCATACAGTGGTGGATGAGGGTGTCTCAACATGCATGATGTCTTTGGCATGTTGGAAGACCATCTGCCAACCCATTTTGTCTCTATCACCTACTCTACTTACAACTTTTGACGATCATTCTTTCCGATCACATGGGATCATTCCCTCTTTCCTCATGCAGTTGGGATGAAAATCCATGTGTGTCGAAGTTGAAGTGGTCGATGCATCTCTCAACTACAATATTTTGTTAGGAAGGAGTTGGACCTATACTATGCAAGCAATGGTCATGAAATTTTTTTGGGTCTTGTTGTTTTCTTACGAGGGATGAATTGTGACCATTGATCAATTATCCTTCTCTCGTCCTGACCCTTCATCGGGAGTCTCCATGGTCCTGATGATTGATAACCCTTATCCCGACATCATCAACATAAGGGTTGGTTTTTTCCCACCATTGATGGGTACTTTTGATTACCCACCTCCGACTGACAATGTCCATTACATGATAGCTGTCCTCGACCAGCCTCAGGCTGCAATTTTTCAAATCTCTTCATTTCTCACAACATACTTTCATGATCTATGGACTCTTTCTTCCCCATCCACTATGATGGAAGTGATAGAGCACCATGGCATGGCCATGCCTTTTTCCATGGCATAATTTGCATACTCGATCATTCAACGAGCTTCTATCGACCCCGATCCGACTCTAGCACAAGAGTAAGATCCGGTGCTCAACCTTATTTGGGCTCAAGGTTCCCTTGATAATATAGATTCTTTAGACTTAGTATTTCCTTCGGATGAAGCAATTATTGAGGAAATGACTAGTCTAGATAGACCCTAGGATGATCTTCATCATAGATCTTACTTCCTCCCATAGTTAAGACGAATTGAAGTAGGAGAATTCACTCTGACTATGAATGGAGATAAATATTTTCCTGTCAATCCTTTGGTTACACTGAAGTAAATATGGAAACAATAGTTGAAGCAATACCTATTGACATCTCTAGAACCCCTTGCGTCATGGAGAGTATCCTTATCGGAGCAGGTTTCTCCCCCGAGGAGATTCAAATCTAAACAGATTTATTTAAAGAATTTTGCAACGTGTTTTCCTGGTCTTACAAGGAAATGCCAGGCATAGATCCAATAATCATCCAACATGAAATCATGACTTATCCTGATACCAATATGGTCCAGCAGAAGTTTTTTCCAGTCAATACTAGGAAATAAACAACTATGAAGGTTGAAGTAGAGAAACTACTTGAAGATGGTTTCATCTACCCTATCCAATTGACTCAATGGGTGTCAAATCCCATTCTAGTCAATAGAAAATAGGGTATGATTCACATATGCATAGAATTTTGTGATCTAAACAAGGCCTACCCAAAAGATAATTTTCCCACGCCATTTATCGACTAGATAGTCAATGAATGCGCAGGATGCGAGGCCTTTTCATTCATGGATGGTTTTTCAGGATACAATCAAATACAAATCAAACCCGAAGACAAAAAAAAAACCACTTTCATCTGTCCATGGGGTACATTCGCTTATCGTAAGATGCCTTTTGGTCTAAAAAATGTTGGAGCTATGTTTCAGTGGGCCATGTATTTTTCTTTCCACAAACTAAAATACATAGTCAAGGCTTATCTCAATGATTTAGCGTCATGATATCGCAAGCGATCTGATCATTTGGAACACCTCTGACTTATCCCTTAATGGTGTCGCTACTACCGCATCCGATCGAATCCAAACAAGTGCAGTGTTTTTGTCACATCAGGTCGTCTATTAGGTTTAATCGTTTCAACAATAGGGATCATGGTCGATCTTCTCAAGGTTGAGGCAATTGTTCAATTGCCTCCCCCATGCACCATACCTCAGCTTTAGAGTCTGTAGGGAAAATAAATTTTTCTACAACATTTCATCATAAACTATGCCAAGATCACAAAGGGTTTTATGCATTTGTTGAAGAAGGATGTTCTGTTTCATTGGGATGAAGTTTCTCAATGCTCTTTCGCAATGTTGAAAAGTTCCCTCATATCAACCCCTCTGCTTCGGCCACCCAATTATGATAAATATTTCTTATTGTACTTGGCTACTACAGAGTTGACCATCGGTATGGTATTAGTTTAGGAGGATGATTTTGTCTCAGAATACATGATTTATTACCTAAGTTGAGGCCTAGTTGGACCAGAACTCAATTATTCCCATACTGAAAAACTTGTGTTGGCAACAATCCATGTTTTTCAACGGTTCCGTCATTACATTTTGTTTTGCAAGACCACCGTCATTGTCATCGTGAACCCATTTCAATATGTATGGACACGACGAGTCATTGGTGTAAATATTAGTAGATGGATAGTTATCCTCTAGGAATTCGACTTGGAATTCATTTCAGAGAAATCCAAAAAGTCGATGGTCTTCACGAAACTCATATCAGAACTTCTGGTCGAATCAGGTGATGTTATACCCGACGAGTCACCTATCAAAGGAGACATGTTTTTGATTGCGTCTTCTGACCCCTAGTATGGAGATGTCCTTGTTTATCTCCAGAATTTGAGGTGTCCCACCTCTGCTTCTAGTCATGTGCATCGTCATGTACGCCATTAGGCTAAGAACTATCTCATACTAGAGGACACATTGTATCATCGAGGTGTAGACTTCATCCTTCGCTAATGTCTCACGCATGAAGAAGAGAAAATCGTGCTTAATGATTTCCACACTGAAGCATGCGGCAGTCATTTATCTGGGTTGGAAACAACCCAAAAGATTCTACAAGTTGGCTACTTCTGGTCAAAATTAATCAAATATTATGTTGAATTGGTCAAGAAGTGCCACCCATGTCAGATCTTCTCTTGGAAGATGAGGGCACACCCCATTCCCATGTTTCCTGTTATTACCATTGGTCCCTTCACTAAATGGGGGATTGATTGCACCACATGCAACCCCCCTTCAGCAAGGGGGCACTGCTATATCATTGTATCAATAGACTACTTCACCAAGTGGGTCAAAGCTATGCCAACGTTCAAATATGACTGGGAGACAAAATCTCTCTTTATGTTCAACCATATAATAGTGAGGTTCGACGTCCAAAGAGAGATTGTCACTGACCATGGAAGTCACTTTAAAAAAAAAATGATGAACGAGCTAACATCAAATCTTTGGTTGCGGAAAGAACATTCATCACCCTACTACCCCCAAGTGAATGGTCAAGTGGAAGCTATAAATAAATCTCTTAAAACCATTCTATAACGAATGATCAATTCAGCCAAGTCAAATTGGCATTTGATGTTATATTCAACATTATGTTATTACCGAATGTCTATTAAGAATGCAACCATTTTTTCAACTCATTTATAGGCTGGAAGCAATCTTGCCCATAGAATGTTAGATCCCATATTTAAAGTTGGCAGTACAGTTATTTCCAAACACTTCATTGCTTGAAGAGTTTTTATTATATCTCGAGTAGCTTAATGAGTAGTGTCATGATGTGTCCTTAGCTAACAAAGCTCACAAACAAAAATTCAAGTGTCAATATGATTGGTCCATTCATCCTTAGATTTTCTCTGAAAGTGACCTTGTCCTGGTCTATGACTAAGATAAGGACCCCCTAGGGGTAGGCAAGTTCAAATCCATGTGGTTCAAACCTTTCATCGTAAAAGAAGTACTACAGAACGGTGCTTATCTTCTAGTGGACTTTGAGGGAATTGTTTTGGCGGAGCCTAGAAATGGGCACTACCTCAAAAAGTACTACTCATAGGTGGGTCACCTTGGGTAACTTTTGTAACATATGTATAGTCTTTGTACTATTACTTTTTTGGTTTTTTTTGGTTTTATGGACATGTCATTTTTTATGTTATCTTTTTCACTATGGAAGATGTCAAGTGAATTAGAGGTGTTTGTTGGATTCACGAGCGACGCTAGCTAGCACACTCGGAGGCTTGCCTCTGCAGCTTGGGTGATTTTCACACCTCAGGGCCAGTTTCTATTTTTAGGTGGTATATGTTTAGGAGACACCACAAACAATGTCTCCGAATACAGTGCAATTATTGAGTTTCTTCGTCACGCTTTGTCACTTGGTATCTCTCACCTATGGGTCTATTTAGACACTTAGCTGGTTGTGTCTCAGTTAAATGGAGTTTACCGTGTTCATGATCCTACTTTAAATCGACGGTTCCTTAGGGTACATCTCTTTGAATGAATCTTTTATTATATTACATATTTTCATGTTCCTAGGAGATTAAATCAAGTTATAGATACTCTAGATAATCAAATATTAGATTGGCATCTTGCACACATATAAGAAAGACACACACATGCACATGTAAATACATTTGTAAAGTATCTGTAATCTATAAGATGTAAAAAGACATAAAAATCCATATATAATATCAAAAATATCAGAGTACATGAGTGGATGCAAGGACCTCAAAAATATGTCCAATAAAGAGTCACGAGGCTTATGCCCTCAAAAATATAAAAATAGTGCCCTCGGCATGTAAGAAGTCCAATATAACTAAGGATGAGGCCTATTGGCCATGTTATAATGATAAACAACATTTTCCAAACACAGAAAAAGATGGACCCATGTCCATGGTGCCCCCACTACATGAGGTTGCATAGATGGCAACAGATCCTTGATCTCTTACATGGGGACTGTACGAGTGAGCGAGGTAAAATTTTGCTCTACCTATCTCAATACTCTCTTAGCCTCTCCGACTAGATGTCCCCCTGCTGCTACTGGTCTGCCAACTACAATTGGTCTTGCGTCTGGTCGAGGACATCTCTTGTTCCTCACGAAGTCCGTTGGATGCACTGGCCGCACATTTGCACATAACACATACTTAATTGTTAGATACTCTGGTATATACAAAAAATGATATATATAAAAAACATAAAAATTAAATAAAATTGAAAAAGAAAGAAAAAACTATGCATATCTAACTCTCATCGTACCACTCCGGGAGGTACACCCATGTCAGGGTCCCTGGAAAACTCAATTTCGACATAAGGATAGTTCTCTATCACTAGAATCTACTGAGACCACCAATCGAAAAACTTGTCGTCGAAGGCCTTAATAGTCCTCCCTACCCCCTGTCATGGAAACAACACCACCCATCTATTTACTGCTGGAGAAGAGGCTATGTGCCCTCGTACTGTCTCCCTTGGGCTAAAACTCGGTACTCTCTCTCGAAGAAAGCAGAAAGAATAGTCCTAAACCCAAAGTTCCTTTGCCTCTGCATGCGACACTCTATGAGCTTCCTCTTCATGCATTCTAGTAAAGTGGTACTCCAATCAAAATCTTGTGCATTTAAGCACTGAACTGCACAATTCATGTGCACTCGGGAAGCCTGATGCAAATTTGTGGATCCTGTAATCCACCCAATAAGAAAAATATCACTTTTAGTGATAGGTCTGAGATCTTGTTTATTGGAACCTAAGTGCCCATCTTGTCTATACTGGCTTCACAATGGAGTCCAATCAAATCTGCTATATTGTGTGGCCCTGAAGGAAAAGTGTGAAAATTGATTGGTTCCCCTCTCCTTGAGAGGCTAGTAAGAAAGTAAATATCCTCAATCATTGGATTCAATGACTATCCCTCAAGCATCAAGGCCTCTATGTCAGTATGCCAATAATCAACTGAGGGGTTCAGTAGCCTAGGTTGTGCCCGCATGAAAGGACATTGGAAAAACTTTAACAAACCACGTTGCACCAATGTGGCGGTAGCAGCAAGGTCCTCACCAACCAAAAAATCAATATCCTCATGCTTACTCTCCCTCCATTGAACATACATCCTATAATTGACAAGTCTAGGGAGGATTATCCCTTGCATTCTTTATTTTTTTCTTATCTTATAGGGTACATGTGGGTTGTAATGCACACATTTGCGTGTGCACATGTGCAATATTTACTCTGCATGTGTGCACATGTGGGTGGTCATAAGACAACCCACGTATATGTAGGGCCGACCTTTTTAAAGGTCAGGGCCCCCTCAAAAAAAACAAATAAATGCATAAATGAAGTATTGAAATGAAAGGGTGGTTAGTATGTACTTACTTGGTCCAAGAGGAAGTTCATTTTGTTGGATTACTGAGAGGGGGGGTGAATCAGTAATAGAGTAATTATAATCCTTTTTATTCAAATGTTATATCCATGTAGAATTATTATCCAATAATGAGAAGTAAGAAATAAACAATCACACACATACACAGTACACTAGTGTTTTACGTGGAAACCCAAATCAGGAGAAAACCATAGTATGATTTTTATTATATGTCTTCAAGAATTACATTCATTAGAAGCACCAGCTTCCTTTGTTTTCCAGTTGCAACTGAAAGGAGGCTCCAACCCCCTAGTTTCTCAAGCTACAACCTGAGGGAAGCTCCATCTCCCCAATTCTTTGGCTACAACTAGAAGGAGGCTACAACCCCCAATGTTCTCCGACTACAACTAGAAGGTGGCTACAAACACCTGTCCTTACCCTGTCCTACCACCCTGAAGTATAAGTATAATGATGGAACCACTATCACACTATCACTGTGAGATATACCGCTATAAACCTATACCAATAAATCTGAACCATGCATCAACCATGCATCAACTTGTACCTCAACCTGTAATCAACCTGTACCATAAACAAGTGCATCAACCATGCACCAACCTATAATCAACCTGTACCATAAAAAAGTGCATCCAACCATGTACCAAGTATGTACAAATCATGTGTCAACTACTCATCAACTATGAATCATCAATATGTACCAACATTATCAACTATACACCTCATGTATGTGTGCCAACTCATCAACTACTTGTCTCAACCATGTAATCAACATGTACCACAACCAAAAGCCCTCATCAATTTCATCATCCAAATATGATTTGTAGCTCTATAATAGACCTGGTTTATATGATCACATTCTTGCAAACCTTCCTTAACTTTAAAAACAAGAGACTATCATTTTCATCAAACTTTTATTTAGTCTCACATGCCTAGTTTTGGATTAGTCAACAACCCTAACTTGAAGTAATCATAAATTTGAACTTGTAATGTATAAATATCTAAAACTGATACACAATTTTCTTCAATTCTTTTAATGAAATTCCTCCAAGTTTCACTACTTGGAACCTCTCATAAAAGGAGTTATAGCAAAAATAGCATACCTTGTTGAATTCTGTCTTATTCTAGAGAGTGACCTTGTAGAGCGTGCCCTGCATAAAATATTTCATGAAATGATCTAAAATTTTTACAAAGAATACTAAGGACTATACCCTAACCAACACATTTGGTCTCACTAAATTTGGATCTGTTATGAAAAAGTGATGATGTTGTTACCCGAAACACCTAATTTTGACTAGTTTCAAGACTGGCCACAAACCCTATTTTCCACAGAGTGTAACTCCCAAAATAAAAAGACCCACAAGATGAATTTGTTTTTAAAGATACTTGGATATGTTTTCTCACTTTCATATCAATTTCACGGTATGAATCATTATAGAAAAAACGTTATAGCGAAAATGGTGAGATGACCTATAAATAACATACCTTAGAAAACACCATCAAACGAATTTATCCTTCCTTGCATTTCAGCCTTATTTTCTTTACCTTCACTCATAATTCTAGTTTATATATCCTTTTTTACCTCAGACACATATATATATTCAATATTCTCAAGTGTGATTCAAATGAGAGAGCCTTGCCTCTTATTTATACTCTCCAAGTAGCTTCCTTAAAAACATCTTCTAGGTCACTTGGCCCACTTTACTTATTTTAGGGTTGGGTCCACTTCTAATTTATCCATTAAATTTATTATTGAAATAATTTATTTTGTATTCAATTTGAATTATAATAAAATCATCACTTCACTTTAGTATTTACCTTTTAGAATCTCTTAAACCACTTTGACTACTTTGACCTTTTGGGGCTTCTAGATGAGATATGAGGGTCCTCCAACTTCGTAAGGCCATAACTCTCAAACCATGAGGAGTTATGTGACGTTCTACATACCACCAAAAATGGCATGACATGTACCATACATATATAATAGTATTATCTGAAAATATATCATAACTCATATTGTTACCCAACAAAATTGGGTCCATTACCCAAACCTGGGGTCTCCAACTTCTCATGGCCATAAATCTCTAACCGTGAGGAATTATGTGACGTTCCACATACCACCGGAAATGAAATGACAAGAAATATCCATCTAGGATAGTTTCCCTGAAAAAATCACTTTCCTTCATTTCATTATTCCACAATTAAGCATGGTTTCTCTTACTCCACAAAGCGTCTTCTCGTGAGGGCTTTCACCATAAGGGGACCACTTTGGAGTTCATCCATATTTACTTCTTATCAACCATGAAAAAACAATAATGAGTCATATTTAC
>ML833472.1:43718-54378 GCA_009831015.1 Picea engelmannii
ACATAACAAACCCTAGAGGACGATTCGGTGGTGAAAGATTCCACCTATATTGTCCCAAGCTTGGTCTCGGAGATGCAATACTCTCCCACACCATTCTAGTTCCATATCTACTCAGTTGCAAGAGGATTCTACATCAGTTTCATAAGCAGATAGAGAGAGCGTGCACCAGTTCGTCTTGTGATTTAGTAAAACTCAGATCTAGGGAGATCCGCTTGAGATCTGAGTCTGAAATTTCTCCCACGGGATTCTCATAGCCCGATATATATTCTTGGAGAGTTTCAGATCATTTGGAGGCCTCCTTCATCAGGGCCGAACCAACTAGGGTTTCATTCATCTAGTGGGGCACCCCATTCAGTGGGAAATTCAGATCTACGGAGATTGAGAGGGAGCTTGGAGATTCAGGCACTTGGGTTATTCTTACCAACACCTGATCTATATTCTTGGAGAGTTTCAGAGCATTTGGAGGCCACCTTCATCAGGGCCGAACCAGCTAGGGTTTCAGTCATCCAGTGGGGCACCCCATTTAGTGGGAAACTCATATCTATGGATATTGAGAGGGATCTTGGAGATTCAGGCACCTGGGTTATTCTTACCATCACCCGATCTATCAGTTGGCATATTTATTACGGTGATTGGACACTTTTGGCAGCAGGGCCGAGTTATTGAGGGTTTTATCCTTCTATTGGAGTGTGGCATTCTTCAGTTGGAGAGTTTGGCATTCATATCTGCTTGTATTGATCTTCATTTCTTATTCAGCCTTTGGAGGCATTATTTTGTATTAGTGGGAGCATTTTGTAGCATCTCTTATCTATTGTCTACCTTCTTGGCCATCTGTTGAGCATTCCAGATCGGCATCTTCATTGTAGCAGGTTTCTCTATTTTATGAATAAAGAAGAATTGAGATGTTTTGGCTTGTCTATCTTATTGCATATGGTTGAGGTATGTTCCATGGTTATCTCTTTCTGTTATTTGCTACATACACATGTATAAACACATCTAAAGGGTAGATCAACAAAGTGTTTGACGAAATACCTCACTCAGAAAAAGTTTTAAAAAGACACCAAAATAGTGATGATCCTTGCATAATGGCTTGGGATCATTACAGAGTCGGAGAATCAAGTTTCTCGACACTGCGAGTGCTAATATCCCGATAGAGAAATTCCCAACAAAGGAATGGAAGGGTCAGCGTTGACTCATATCGGGTATCGGAGATTCAAGAGTCCTACGCTCGATCACTGACCTCGCAAGGTTGTGAAGTCCGATTCCCTGATAAGTAAAGAGAGGGGGAGTCGCACAAAGAGATCTGTGGGTGTAGATTTCCCCATAGGGAAATAGAAGGACCGGTTAGTGTTTTTTAGGCCGAGGAAAGAGAAGATCCTGTGAGCAGGCGTGCTTGCGAGTGTGACACTACGTCAGTTTGGTATCAGAGATTTAGATTCTTGTCTGTATATTTCAGGCGAGGAAGGCATAAGAGGAAAGGAGTACTCTGATACACAATGTCAAGTGGTCTCAGAGCTAAGACAAATAGTTCTTTGCTTTTTGTAGCAGAGAAGGGGAGAATTCACCATGCTACCAAGGAGAGATAGGAAGTCACCTAATCCAGAGGATAGGGAAGTGCAGAGAAGAAGAGGCAGGCAGATAATTGATCTAGCCATAGAGAGACAGATGAGAGATCTCCGAGCGAGACTTGAGGACATGGAGACAGCGCAAAGACGCACAGCTAGTGCAGGGGATCTGAGTGATTTCAATATTGAAATAGAGGCCGAATGAGAGGAGGAAGTTACAGCCAGAGATGCATCAAACGAGCATTTGATCAAAGCTATTTCCAGGATGGGTGCAAGAGAGAAGATGGACATTTCAATTTATGAGGGAAACTTGGATGCAAAGGAGCTACTAGATTGGATTAGAGCTCTGGATACTTACTTGGACTACAAAGATGTCGAAGAGGACAAGAAAGTCAAGCATGTTGTTACATGCTTACAAGGACATGCAACATTGTGGTGGGATGAAATACAAGCTGACATGCGTTGCAAGGGCAAGCAGAAGATCAAGAGCTGGGACAAGATGATCGCGAAGATGAAGGCAAAATTCATCCCCAAGGATTATCAAATTACTCTGTTTAGGAGAATGTAGAGCCTGAGATTAAAGCTTATGACAGTGAAAGAATACATTGAGGAATTCTATCGACTGAACATCAGGGCAGGTCATCGAGAGAGCGATGATGAAAAAGTTGCCAGATACATGAATGGCCTGAGATATGATATCCAGGATGAGATGAGCATGGTAACCATCCAAACGGTGGAAGATGCTTATCAGATGGCTCTGAAAGTTGAAGAGAAGATGAGTCGAAATCAGAGTCAGAGAGGCTGAGGAAGAAGTCAGCCCAGAGGAAAAGCAGTTGCCTAGGACAAATACTAGAAGCCCAAGGAGGAATGGAAGAAACCTCAGACTCATGCAGAGAGAGGTGGAACCTCACAGCAGGGGCAATATGTTGAACAGAGAGGGAAGCATAATGAACAAAGAGGAGATTATGCTAACAACAACACTTTTCCTCATACTAGAGGTAGAGGAAGAGGAAGAGGTGGAGTAATCACATGCTTCACATGCAGAAAGAATGGGAACAAGTCTTACGAGTGTCCAGAGAAAAATAAGGACATTGGAGAATCTCACATCACCGAAGCACAGAGGCAGGATGTTGAGGCCAAAGACGCCGAAGGTGGAAGATCGCTCATGATGCAAAAAGTCCTTTTGACACCCGAGAAGGAGGTGGAAAGTTCAGTCCAAAGGACCAGACTCTTTAGGACTGCTTGCAATACCAAGGACATGGTATGCAAGGTCATTGTAGACAGTGGTAGCACAGATAATCTTGTATCTACAGAGATGGTAGAGAAGCTGGAGCTGGAGACGACTGATCATCCAATCCCATATAGAGTTTCGTGGCTACAGAAAGGACACTAGGTAACTATTACTAAACAATGCTTGGTTGAATTCAAGATAGGTGGATATAATGATAAGATATTATGTGATGTTATTCCCATGGATGTTTGTCATCTATTGCTGGGTAGACCATGGCAATATGATAGAAATGTGATTCATGATGGGAGAATGAACACATACACCCTAAAGAAAAATGGGAGGACACACATGTTGCTTCCGATAAAGGATAAGGAGGTGAAGCCAGAAGTAAGCAACACAGTACTTCTCAAGAGTGGAAAGGAACTTCTTATCAAGGTTAAGAAGAAGGAGGATCCACAATTCTTTGTGTTCAGGAAGCCACAAATTGTTCTGACTAGTACAAGAGTGGATGATTTACCGGATGAAGTTCAGGAACTGCTGGAAGAGTTCGCTGACATTATAGTGGATGAACTTCCTCGTTCGTTGCCACTGGTTAGGAGTGTGAGTCATCATATTGATCTCATACTAGGAGCTAGTTTTCCAAATAAATTCGTGTATAGATTGACGCCGCAGGAGAATGAGGAGGTTAAAAGGCAATTCCAGGAGTTGTTGGACAAAGGGTTAGTTAGGGAAAGCTTGAGTCCTTGTGTTGTTCCAACATTACTCAGTCCAAAGAAAGATGGAGGCTGGAGGATGTGTACCGACTCGAGGGTGATCAATAAGATAACCATGAGGTACAAGTTTCCATTGCCAAGAATGGATGATCTAATGGATTTCTTGAGCGGAGCAAGGTACTTTTCAAAGATTGATTTGAAAAGAGGATATCACCAGATTCGCATGAGAGAAGCTGATGAATGGAAGACAACATTCAAAACAATTGAGGGTTTGTATGAATGGCTTGTTATGCTATTTGGCTTAACAAATGCACCAAGTACCTTTATGAGGTTGATGAATGAAGTCCTGAGGGAGTTCATCGGGAAATTTGTCATCGTATACTTGGATGACATACTAGTTTGTAGTAAATCAGTGGCAGAGCACTTGAAGCATTTAGCTACAGTGATGCAGAAACTACAGCAAAAGAAGTTGTTGATTAATATGAAGAAGTCCTCATTCATGAAGATAGAACTCATTTATTTGGGATTTGTTATTTTGGAAAATGAGTTGAGGATGGATCCAGATAAGGTGGAAGTGATCAAGAATTGACCATCACCGAGGAATGTATTCGAGGTGATAATTTTTCATGGTTTGGCTAGTTTCTACCGAAAATTCATCAAGAATTTTAGTGGAATTAGCGCAACGATGATGGATACAGTGAAGAAGTGGCATAAGTCTTTTCACTGGATAGAAGAAGCTGAAAAGCATTTCAATCTGTTGAAAAGGAAGATCATGGAACAACCGGCTTTGGTGTTGCCGGATTTCTAGAAAACATTTCAGGTGAAATGAGATGCAAGTGGATTTGCAATCGGGGCAGTCTTGAGTCAAGAAGACAGGTCGATAGCATATTTCAGAAAGAAGCTAAATGAAGAAAAATTGAAATACTCCATGTATGATAAGTATTTTTATGCTATCATACAGGCATTAAAGAAATGGAGGCATTACTTGATACCCAAAGAATTTGTATTGTACAGTGACAATCATGCATTGTAGTTTGTGACTCAACAGGAGAAGTTGAATCAGAAACATGTAAAATGGGTTGAGTATATGCATAATTTCACATTTGTGATTAAACATATTTTTGGTACTGCTAACAAATTTGTTGATGCTTTGAGCAGGAAGGGTTTGTTGTTGCAGGAGTTCAGAGTCTGCACTTTAGGTTTTGATGATCTCAGGAATATGTACGCAGATGATCCAGATTTTCAGAAAGCGTATGAAGCAGCTGAGAATCCAGTTCTCAGAGACAGAAGCCCGTGGATAGAATACATGATCTAGGAAGGATTTATGTTTAGAGGCAATCAACTGTGTATTCCGAAATGCTCCATGAGGGAGAATCTGTTGAAGGAGAAACACAGTGGTGGATTGGCAGGACATTTCGATCATGACAAAACATTCACGAAATTGAATGAGTCATATTTTTGGTTGGGAATGTGAGCGGATGTCAAAATATTTGTAGACAAATGCAGAATTTGGCAACATTTGAAGGGAAGAAAGAAAAATGCGGGTTTTTATCAACTGTTACCCATACCAAAAAGGTCGTGGGATGTGATAAGCATTGATTTTGTATTGGGGTTGCCAAGGACACAAAGAGGTGTTGATTCAATCTTTGTGGTAGTGGATAGGTTTTCCAAGATGGCACACTTCATCCCATGTTAGAAGACCAGTGATGCAACTCACATTTCAAATATGTTCTTCAAAGAGGTCATTCGACTTCATGGGTTGCCGAAAAGTATAATTTCAGAGAGAGACACAAAATTCATAGGGCATTTTTGGAGGACCTTATGGAAGAAGTTGGGGACTAATTTGATGGCTAGTTCATCTTATCATCCTTAGATGGATGGACAGATGGAAGTGGTCAACAGAATTCTGGGAGACTTGCTGAGAAGCTTGGTGACAGAGCACCACAACAGTTGGGACAATATATTACCATAGGTAGAATTTGCGTACAATGACTCAGTGAATCGGAGCACAGGCCAAAGTCCATTTCAGTTTGTTTATGGCATGCAGCCGAGGGGAGTTTTTGAACTGAGAGATTCAGGATAGACTACTACTAGGAGCACTAGTGCAGAGGAATTCACTAAGGCAATGAAGGAACTTCACAGCCAGGTGAAGGAGCGGTTGCATAATTCAAGTCAGGAATACAAACGCAGAGTAGATCAACATTGGAGACAACTTCAATTTGAGGTTGGTGATTTGGTTCTGGCACATTTGAGGAAAGAAAGGTTCCTGAGAGGAGCATACAATAAGCTGAAGATGAAGAAAATTGGGCCATGCAAGGTCTTGAGAAAATTTGGGGACAATGCTTATGAGATTGAACTACCCGATGGGATCAGAATTTCTCCGATATTCAATGTCTCAGATTTGTACCCATACAGAGCTAGAGAAGTAGAGACTAGAGATGAGAAGCTAGTGATCCAGTGGACGAAGAAAATTCCATTTGCGGAGAAGCCACATATGGAATGCATACTGGACAAGAGACTGAGTAAGAGGACCAGGAGAAAACAATATTTTGAGTATCTGGTCAAGTGGAAGAACCATCCAGTTGAAGATGCCAGCTGGGAGACTGAAGCTGAGATACAAAAGCATGGACAGACCATGCAGGAGCTCATGGACAGGAGCCCATGAAAATTTTCAAGCGAGGGAGTATGATGTAGGGGCATCGCCAACACATCAAGCGAGCCAACGCAGAAGCGGAGGACAACTGGACAAGCCAGCACAAATTTTGAAAACACTTTGGAATTGTTACGCAAATCTTAAATGAGCCATTAAGACGAGGTGCACTTGTATATTGTAAATGGATCTTGAGTGGATAGCTCTCTTCCTTAGTAGGTATATGGCATTTAAAATAGTTAATGTAAAGTAGATAGAATTTAATTCTAGACTAGAAAATTGGAGAGCGCAAGAGGGAAATGAGATATAGACACCCTCATTGTGCATTGTAACATTATTTAGAAGAATTTGGAGCAAGAAGAAGTAGAGAGTTGTGTAAAAACACCCATGTACAAACATTTGAATTAATAGAAAGCTTTGATTCAAATTCATGGTTTGTGTTGTTCTCTGTGTATTGGTGCTGAATGATAGGCTCATGAACATTTTCTTCATGTTATACATTTGCTTTTATATGCTGTGTATGTGATTTCATGTATGAATTGAAGTCTGAGAAGGAGATGGAATGAGTTTCAATTGTTTCTCTATTTGAGCCAGAGAATTCCTACAAGGAGTGCAGTTGAAGTGTCTGCAAGGAGTGCATTGACAGAGGGTTCATATAGAGATAGTTTTTGTTCTCATTCATCCAGAAGTGTAGTTGGGCACAAGAGCCATGCAAGGAGTGTGCAGGCTGGGTAAAAATCTCAGGGTTGCGAACCTGAGTGAAGCATTTGACAGACTGCTGCTGCAGGTGTGCGCAGAGTCAAGTGACTTGAACACTTTGACGTTGTTGAAGGTTTTCTGCAAGGAGTGCGTGCAAGAGTTTTCTTGAAGGACTTGAGGTCATGGGGAAAATCTCAAGAGGGATAGGACCTTCGAATTTGTTGAAGGACAACGTAGAAAATTTGTGCCTTGAAGGTTGGAAAGAAGCATTGCAATTTTGCATGCAGGTGGATAAGTTTTGTGGAAGAACACTTAGTCATTTCGTGGATTGCATAAGGAAGAACAGATGGTCGATATCTTCTAGGGAAAGTCAGCGAATCACCATGAGTCGTTGGATCTCATAGGGGTGCAGGGAGATACTGCAAATATTCCCATAGTGTTTAAAGCTCAGAAGGGGCAGAGCCATTGATCCAATCCAGCCAGGGGCATTGGATTATTCGCGAAATCGCCTATCCGGATTTTGTAAGAAAGGAATTGAATATTTGGTAACGGGAGTCACAAAATCATGATACACGATATCCTGATGGCTACAAGTACAGTGTGGGGCCACAAGAGTTGGTGGTGGATAGGTAGCACACTGTATCAAGGTTCGGGAAACGTAAAGTCCCGAAACATTGGACATCAAGATTCGCGATCCCGCGAAGTCCGAAATCCCAACGAGGTGACAGGACCATTGAAAAGTCAAAGTCATGAGCTCATCAGAGTTTCATCATATCAGGACTCAGGTGTTAGAGAACCGAGTTGCTCGACACCACGAGTGTCGAGATTCTGATAGAGAAAGTCTCGACAAAGGAATGGAAGGGTCAGCATTGACTCATATCGGGTCTCAGAGATTCGAGAGTCCTACGCTCGATCACTGACCTCACAAGGTTGTGAAGTCTGATTCCCCGATAAGTAAGGAGAGGGCGAGTTGCGCAAAGAGATCTGTGGGTGTAGATTTCCCGATAGGGAAATAGAAGGATCGGTTAGTGTTCTTCAGGCCGAGGAAAGAGAAGATCCTATGAGCAGGCATGCCTACAAGTGCGACACTGCGTCATAGGTTTATAACACTTATTGCACCTCTTTTGTCCCCTGAATGGGAAAATAGAAATGCTTACAAGCCTAGTTGGGTATCTAGGCAAGATAGCAGTAAAGGAAAGGGTTAGAAAGATAAATCATTAAAGATAAACAAAGAATTAAACTAATAATGATAAAAACAATTAAATGATAATGCATAAGAACATAATAAAAAAGAACAAACAAGATTCATGCCACCAATGGAAAGGATTGTACTAGTGAAAAGAAAACAACGAAGAGAAAGGGAGACCTTGGGTCCCCTCTTCCTCCAAGGGAGGGCTCTTGGACCCCAAAATATTGAGCTCTTCTTACAAATGAGGAGCTAGGATGAAATGGTGAAGAGAATCCAAAGAACATTCATTCTAGAGATGATACGAATGGCTAAGTGAAATGGTGCTAGCATACTCTTGATGAGGAAAGAGGATCCCCTAATAGAATATCAATAGCATAATAATACAAATGAATTCCTTGAAAATGTAGTGCACCCATGGCTTCCTTTTATAGCATAACTTTGATCAACTAGCGTTTAGTGTGAACAAGGAGCCATTTAGGGCACCCATAGGTATTTGACTAGCCACCCAGTCGGATTCAGCTAAAATTTGGGTGTCAAATCGACTTGGAAGCTAAACCAAAAGTGGGTGGGAGACTGAACAATATCATAAATGCACCGTTTTGAGGGATGCACAGTTTTTTGTATACATAGTCATGCATCGTGCGCATGTGCATTTTTTCCTGCATTTCTGAATGACGCATGTGTGTTTTTTCCTGCATTTCTGAATGACGCATGTGCATGCGCTCCCTGTGTAGTCTCAATGAATGATGATTTTATTGCTGATTGTATTGTTTTGGACCTTTTGGAAATGAATTTTTGGTCCATGGGTGAACTAATATGTGTTGGAATATTGGTTGTTTCCATTGATGTCAACCCTAGTCATGGGTTTTATACCACAATATTGATGAAGGTATTTGGACATGAAGGAGAATGAACATGCAGATACAACACCCATGGATGGATAGTATACATCATGTTGTTTTCGGAGGTATGTGGCACATCACATGGATCCTCATGGTTGAGGAGAAATGATTTTTTGAAGATGACAAAGTGAATTGAAGAAGGAAGTACACGTAGACCCTGATGATAATTAAAGAAAAGAATTACAAAATAAGAAAGTGTCAGGTTGACCCTAATGTTAAAAGGAAGTGACATAAATGGTATAAATAAACATCATTATACATTCATTTGATACAAGTCGAATTTCATAGGAAATAAGAAGAAAAGAAGGTTGTATTTCAAGGGAGGATGAAGTCTTTTGGTGATGTGTTCTAAGGTATGTTATTTTTAGGTCATCTTACCATTTTTTCTATAACTTTTTTTCTAGAATGATTCATATGGTGAAATTTATATGGTATTGAGAATAAATATCAAGGTACCTATGGTAAAATGTTCATCTCTTCATTTACTATAATTATGGAGATACACTCTGTGGAAGATAGGGTTTGTGACTAGTCTTGAAGCTAGTCAATAAACAGGTGTTCCAGGTAAAACCGTCATAAATTCTTCATTGAGAATCCAAATGAAGTGGGAAAATTTTCATTGGAAATAGTACAAACTTTATTTTCATTTATGTGAGTTTAAGAATCGGATGCTAATTATTGCGCGCAGGGCATTCTATGCAAGTTCACTCTCTTGAATAGACTAAAATTGAATAAAGTCTACCATTCTTTCTATAACCTCTTTTTGGGGAGGATTCAAGGAGTGAAAGTTGGAGGAGTTTCAGATAATACATTGAGTAATATTATCTATAGGATCAAATTACTCCAAGAATTTCAGAAATTAAAGAAGTCTCAGAAAGAATTATCAAGTTCTATGTGATGATTTAATGTAAAGTTTTATTATCTCTCATATATTCTTGGGTGGAAGGAAGGGGAAAGGATGAAGAGTTCAAATCTCTCTTGATATTGGAGTATTATATCATCCTCTTGGAGTTTTATCCCTCCCTTTACATTTGGAAGTTGTAGCTACCTTTGGAAGTCATTACTTCCCTTGAACAATAACTATTGATTATTTCTCATATATTGTGCATGGTGTATTGTGGTGTATTGGTGTAACTCTTATACTATTGTTCATTTATCATTGGATATAGTTGAATGTCTTAAGTATAATTTGAAAAAGGTTTTAAATTTTACTTGACACTGATTCAACCCCCTCTCAGTATCAACAATTGGTATTAGAGAAGGTTGCCTTCAGAACAGTTTAACCACTGGAATGAAAATCCCGAGAAGAGATGGATGACCATGAGTACATTTCAAATGGGATTCAAAAATTTGATGGAAGAAATTATGCATACTGGAGTGATAGATTGAAAACTTACCTAACGGCTTTGGGAGTAGACATTTGGTGCTCAGTTGTAAATGGCTATGTAATCCTAAATAATGCTCCAACCGATCCAAATGAGAAGAATCTTATGAGTTGTAATTCAAAATCCAAACATGTTATTCTAGCAGCATTGGCACCAACCATTGCTAGTAAAGTGATGGGATGAAACACTGCTAAAGAGGTATGGGACAAACTCAAGAATATCTACGAAGGTGATCCAAAAGTTAAGCAGGTCAAGGTTCAACGACATAGAGCAGAATTTGAAAATTTGAAGATGAATGAAAAGGAAGATATTGCAACCTATCTTCT
>ML833472.1:84834-96727 GCA_009831015.1 Picea engelmannii
ACACCAAGAGAATACTTCGAACCATCATCACAAGAAGCTTGAATTTTCTATCCCTAAGAATCATAATTCCAAAGGGGCTCAAACATCTCCTACTCCTGATTCTAGTTCATCATCCACTCCTATATCTCCCATAAATTTGTAGATTCCTATTGTTCAAGCCATGGTCATTAATAGGATGGATGTCAGAATTGCAGCCAGATATGCCCCCTTAGTGCTACCTTTAGTTTTACATGCACTCCCAACCAAAGATTAAAGAAATGGGGATATAGGAGAGATTATCTCTATTACATCACTCAATTTGGGGCTCTAAAGAGAAAAATGGTGAATCTATTTCAGACTTCACCAAGAGATTCAGTAAAATGTATGGTAGAATACCAGATGAAATCAAACCAATTAAAGACTCTTTCAAGATCACTTATGCTAATTCATTTGATGTATAATTATCCCTCCTTCTGAGAGAGATAATATCAATCATGTTTTTATCCATGTAGGAAGTAGCCATCGAAGTTGAATATAATATTTTGTCATCAGACATATTACAGACTAGATCTGAAAAAGAGGAAAAAATAGAGAGATGATACCCCTACCTCCTCTAACCTAGATGTATCGAATCCCAAACTTGAAGATATGAATAATAATTTGAAGGATCTAACTTCTGAGATAGCTAAGCTAAAATGAGAATCCAAACATCCAAACAAAAAATTTCAAGGGGATGGTAATAGAAATCAAAATCAATTCAGAAGGCCTAATGATGCTCCTCAAGTAATGCAGAGAGAAAGGAGAAATGTTGATGATCAAAGGGTAGTGTCCCCTTTACAAAACAATAAAATGGATGAGATAGATGCAGATAATGATGTTGTGGATGATCTATTGTTATTTTCAATGAGACAAATTATTATACCAATCACTTAACACAACAAGAATATGAGGTATCACAATTGTCAAATCAATTTGATGATCAGATAGGGGAAGAGGGAGTTATTCAAGATCAACCCAAGAATAAATATGATTTGAGAACGAGAAATGGAGCTTCCAAGGTCATTGTCTGTTATTAAGGAAAACAAGAAAAAGAACCTCCCAAGACAAATCCAAATAAAGGTATTCCATCTAAAACTCAATCATCTCCACTATCAAAACCTTTTTCCCTGGAAACAAAGGAAGTTGATAAGCCACCAACCTCTTTCATCTTGGAACATGAGCTAAGAAAAATCAAGATTCCTATCCCTTTGACAGAATTGTTAAAAAATGAACCTTTCAAGAAATACATCATGAAATTTCTGCAACCTACTCCTTCTAGTGTATATTCTGATCTCATTAGTATACAGGATGAAAACCCAACCATTACTATGAGTCCACACATTGAGGATGGCTCTGATGCTTCTCCTCCTTTCTATATATCTGTGAATGTCCATGACAAGATCCTGCACAACTATCTTATGGACTCAGGAACCTCTCACAATGTCATGCCCAAAGATTTTATGGAAGAACTAGGTTTGGATATTACTCAACCTTACCAAGACCTGTACTCCTTTGACTCCAAGAAAGTAAAATGCCTGGATTAATAAATGATATGGTGGTTTCTCTAGCACAATTTCCCATGAAAAGTGTAGCGATGGACATTGTGGTGGCCGACATCCCCCCAAATTTTGGCATGCTATTATCCAAAACTTGGGCTAAGAAGGTTGGAGGACCATTGCAAATGGACCTCACATATGCCACCATTCCTTTGTTTGGTGGTGAGCACAGGAAGATATATAGAGAGGTAAGGTTATCCTACATAGTCAGTGATCATCAGAACCCAAGAAATCACCCCATTTATTTTGTTGAGGATGGGATTGGTTGATCTAGTTTTCATTTAGATGATGATGAACCTAAAATATTAGTCAACCAACGTATATATCAGCCAATGATTGTTCAACAAAACAAGGTGTGGAAGATGTATTTCAATGGAGCTTCATCAAAGAAGGTTCTGGTGCAGGTATTCTCCTCATTTCCCCTTGAGAAGAAGTAATAACCCTCTCTTATAAGATGGAGTTTGAGACTATTAACAATATAGCTGAGTATGAAGCTTTGGTATTGGGATTGAGGGCTACTAAAGACATGGCCATTGATTGTTTAGCAGTTTTTTGTGATTCTAAGTTGGTCATCAATCAAGTGAGTAATATATTTCAAGCTAAGAAATAAAGGCTCAAGCAGTACATGAACGAGGTATGGGACCTAATCAATAATTTCTTTCTATCATTTTACCTCTTTTTCATTCCCAGAGAACATAATCAGAAATCTAATTCTCTGGCCTTAGCTGCCAGCACATTCATGCCTCCCATTGGCCCAAATATTAAATATCATGTGGAAATCATACATAGAACAACCATGCCAGACAACATAAAGCACTGGCAAGTATCTAATGATGATTTAGAGTTTTATAAATTTCTTCACACCATTTATGAATTCTCTAATATCTCAATTGATCAAGGAAGTCAAGAAGATGAAAATGAGAAATTAGAATATCAACAATGTTATCATCTGATGAAGACAGTGGTTGGTCATGATATTGTGGAGCTAAAAACCCATCACATTCCAAGAGGAATAGTACCATTGGAAAGATTGTTTGACAACAATAATGTTTACAAAGGAACTGCCATGAATAATCAAGAAGAGGAGGTGACAAAGTGAAATATTGGGACCACTGAGAATCCCAGGATCATCAAGTTGTCCAAATCATTTGTTGCAGAACAAAAATACAGGTATGTCAGTCTCATTAAAAAGTTTGTTGATACTTTTGCATGGTCCTATCAATATTTGAATAAATTTGATATCGACATCATCCAGCATAAGATCCCTCTAAAAACTAGCTCCAAGCCATTTAGATAGAAGATTAGACAATTTAATCCTATGTTAATGTCCATAATTGAAAAAGAGCTAAAAAGAATGTTGGATACCAAGATTATTGTACCATTAAGGTATTCAAACTAGGTGGCCAACTTAGTACCTGTAAGGAAGAAGAGTGGGGAGATATGCTTGTGTGTTGATTTCAAAAATCTAAGCAAGTGTTCTTTGAAGGAAAATTACCCCCTCCTCAAGATGGATCATATTTTACAAAGGGCGGTAGGTGCACAAAAAATTTCCTTGTTGGATGGATACTTTGGTTATAACCAGATAGAATTTTGTGAGGAAGATAAAGAAAATAGAACATTTACCACCCCATGGGGAACATTCATGTATGAAAAGATGCCCTTTGGGATCATGAACGTAGGGGCCACTTTTCAGAGGGCCATGGTGTTATAGCCCTAAATTGCACCACACATGCTTACCTAGCATTAGGCCAACTCATATCCCTTCCTTGCCAAAGACATGCTGAATAAACTCTTGAAAATCCTCTTAAATCAAGTGACACGTGCCCTAACTCACTACTGCACATGTTGGAACGCTGGCAGGCCTACTACTGCATGCGTTGGAACGCTGTCTGGCCTACTACAGCCCACGTTTACCTAACAAAGCACAAAAATAGGAAAGTTACCGACGGGACAAAAAGCTATGGATCAGTTAACTGGAACTCCCTGCCATGCATGGCCGAGAGTTCGTCCAAAACCCTAGCTCCTTCTAGCCTATAAAAGAAGGGGTAGGGGTACTATTTGGAAGGAGGAAAAAAATAGCAAAGAAACTCTACCCAATTGCCGAATCCATTTTGTTCCAACCCTTTAGCCTTTCCTCAAGCCTAAGAAGAATTCAAGAAAAGCAGTTGGAGGACAAAGAAGAGGAGGAGCCCAGGATCATGATCGAGGAACAGTGGCTAGTCTCTATCATTATTGTAAGTTGATTCATATTGAGATTAATAAAAGAATACTTTTCTCGTCTCAATGAACGAGTGATATATATTGTATTTGATTTATGCGTAATCTCTAACCCTTAGGTAGAAAAATAGCATGCATGCATAGTGTTTTGTCTTTGGAAGGAGCAGCGAAAGCATGCGGATAAAGCGCAACGGAGGATCTACATCAAACATTGATAGAAAAAGGTTAGTAGGTATTTTCCATGCTTGTGTGTGAAAAAGGGGTTTGAGTATTGGGGTGATAGGTTAAAAGTGTTTTCTGGAAGGTCATGATCTGTGTACAAGTTCAGCCCTAGCTTGTTAGTCCGTAGGGTATTATTTCCCAACAACAGAATTGGCGACTCCGTTGGGGATAGTACTCTTAGGGTTTTCGGATTTAAGAGAGGTTTTTGGGTAGTTTAAAGAAGTAGATTTTTTGTTTCTTTGTTTGATTATTTTCTGCTAGGTCAGAGCTAGCAGGGAACCTAGTTCGTAATACCAGTTTTTCCTTGATTGTTTCTTGACATTTATTATCGGGGCACACAAAGGTACACGCGGCCTGCAGAACGCCTACATGCATGTAACCTGCGCCCTAACCTTATACAGCCCGTGTTTGAACGCTTGTTGTAGAGGTTTTAGTAGCGTGTAGGACTCAGAGAGCTTAAGAGGTAGTCCCCTCTTCCCTATCAGAATCTTACATTCTCAGGGGGATTTCTGGATCCTGTCTGGGTCTTGTTGGTTCACAGTCTTGTCTCAGTCTGCTTTATTGTGTTTGTTATTTTTTGCATTTATTTTCCTTTTCTGTTAAATAAGAAGCAACCAAGCCTTCAAGAGACTCTGGTTGTCAATACCAGAGGCCTCTTCCAGGTCTGGGCTATCTGTGGTTAGTTTTTTCTTGGATTTTGCACATACATGCAACCTGTATCAGTTCATCCCATGGGTACCCGTGCTCTGTTATAGATCAACACGCGTTTTCATGTGTGATGTTTCAGTGGCATTCGCGGGCTTGTCAAGTTTCTTTTCATTCAGGGTGGGGCAGTCATCTCCTCTTGTGGTGAGAAGTTTTTCCTCTCAGGGGTTTTGAGTCTAGGGTTGCACAATCAGTAGGTTAAGGCCTCTTATCCGTAGCCTGTGTTTTTCTTAGTTGATGTTTTGATAGAAAAGACAAAAGAAAAAATTTGTTTTATGGTTTTTAGACAAGTGTTAGAATCGATGCTTTCTTGATTGCCTTTGTGCGTCTTTGCTCTGGTTCTTTGCGATCTGTGCTTTAATCCAAAATTTTATTTTGTTTTCTTGGTTTTGTGCTTGTCGGCATTTTCCCTTTGTTGCTTCATTTTGCAATTAAATAAAAAAAAATAATATCTCTTTTTCATTTTCTTCTTTGTTTGAAGATTGTGTTGTTGCATCAGTAGCTAGGAAGAAGTTTTTTTTCATAAGTTTTTTGCAGTGCATTTAGCGCATAAGTAGCTCACAGATTGAGAGAAATTACTTTATGTTTTTCTGCATGAGATCTTAGAAAATTCAAAGGGAAAAAGAAATCTTTCTTGGTGAAAAGTTGTTGGTTTTTGCATTTTTTGTAAAAGTTTTTGTTTCCAAGCATTTCTTATTCATTTTTCTTTGAGTCTTTACACACCATCAATTTCACCTTCATACCTTATGATGTAAAAAATCCAATTAAAAGCAACGCTAATTAAAAACTATTAGACTTTTTGTTTGTAGGGTTCATACACTAGCTCAGGACTAGGGCTTTGGAATAGGTTGGAGAGTAAATTCTCCAAGGCCACTCAAACCAAACATTGGAGTCTGTCATAGGGAGTGTAGAAGTCCAGTTACATGAAAGTTATCTGGGACCCCCCTCTAACACAACGGCTAAACACGAGGTCGCGTAAGGAAAGGTAGCGGAGATAACCCCTCCAAAGCTAGACCAAGCGTAGTGGAGAACACATATCAAGGATTTGTTAATGGATTATGTTATTTGCATTTTCCACGGGGCTTCATGGGTCTCGAATCCATTTGAGGTCCTTAGTTGTCTTCTGGACCATTTTCTCTCGATACCCTTGACAGGTTTTGGGCTTGATACCCTGCTCATTTTGGTCTACCCGACTATCGACTGTACCCTCCTAGTGACTATTCACGTGATGGCAAACTAGCTGCCAATCTTTTCTAGGGACATACACAGGTGACTGTAGGGGTATACCGTGGTACCTAGGACAGACATCAGGCCATGCTTTGTAGAGTATACCTGGAGGGTGCTTCCGTTTTCGAGTTTCACTTGCACCGGTAAGTTTCTCTAGTGTTGGTTGTTGTAATTGTTCTTCAAAATAGTTAGTGTTTGTGTGTCTTATCTCATAGGGGATTTCTTTTAGTGTGTGTTACTGTTTGATCATGTAGAATACCTTAGCGTGTCATGAATATTCTCACACAGTGGAGGATTCAGAGCTCCGTCAGTCACAAAGGCTTCTGGGCCTACCGCCGGTTATACTGGAGCCACCCTCGCCACCATTGACGCAGAAGCTAGACCAACAAGGGTCTTTCGAAGCAACCGGGTTACAAACCATTGAGCCCAAACAACTACCAGAGGAATCAACCACCAATATTGGTTTGGTTGAAACCCCAACCACTGATACTTGACCGCAAGTGATTGTGCCAATTCAATTTTATGAACACCTGTCAGTGCCTCACACAGCTATGGCAACAAACGCTGTTACTTCCTCGGGGAATTCTTCCATTCCCATCCTCGTTTCTACCACAGGAGAAGCTTCTCCTAACTTGCCCTTATCGATGGTTCGGGCCACCATGGTCTTGCCCACAACTACGTCGCACAGTGGACCGACCCCATCTATCGCGGAGGCCACACCTCCCTTCACACCTAGTACGATAGACCCTCCATTTTCATACGGTATGCCCAGTTCAGGTACAAGTCCTGCACTCACTTACTCCACTTTACAGAATTTGGGTCTGGGGGCAGGGAGCTCTAACGCTCCTCTGCAAGGTCAACTTGGGGGCATTCCTGTCCCTTTCAATGATTTTCCTTACGTTGGAGGTCATATCTCTCCTTCGTCCCCTTCGCTTGGTGGATTGCATCAGTAGTCCACCGGGCAGCCTGCACACACAAGTTCATTTGGAGCCAGGAGTCAAGGAACACCTGTGAAAACTTTGTCGGTAGGTTCGTCACCGTTTGTTTGGAATGGGACATTTGGTAACAATACTTTCACATCCACTGCTTTCCCATCTGGGGGAAATCCCATATTTGGACAGTCTACTCCAGCGCAGGGTACTATTCTTGCACCGAGGGCACATATACCAGGACCTTGGAACTCAGGACAAGGATCTGTTCCCTCATATGGAATGTCATTCTGGGGTAATTCTTTCCACAGTCAATGGAACCCCGGACAGACTTCTATGCCTATCCCAACAGGACCGGCATGGAGTAATCCTTCCCAAAGTCCGTCAAACACAATGAATTCCCAACATCCTATGTCCTTTATGGGGAATCAGCCAATGATGTTTCCACAGATGAAAAATCCTTACACTGGTCAGGGCCATGGTTTCTACCAGAATCCGGGCCAGTAGCCAAACTTTTCCTGGCAACCTGGTGCCAGTCAAACTCCAGGACCCTTCTTTCCAGGCTATCAGTAGCAACCCAAAATACCATTTCTGGCGACGTTACACTTGCCAGATTTGACATGGTTGTTAAATGATCCTATTTGTCATGATTCACATTGGCCTCCTATGCCAACAAAGTTTCCTTCAGACATTCCAAACTTTGAGGCCAAGCCTAATGAAGATCCAGGTGATCATGTGACTACTTTCCATCTCTAGTGTTCATCTAACTCACTGAAAGATGACTCCGTCCAGTTGCGATTGTTTCAACGCACTCTTATCGGGAGTGTCGTGAAATGGTACATCGAGCTTGATCACTCACGATATTATTCTTTTGGTGAACTGGCGATGGCCTTCCTTAACCATTTCCAGTTACCTGTGAGATACGACACTGGCACCGAGCTGCTGGCCAATTTCGAACAGACGACAGTGGACCATATCTCTGATCATATCCAAGAGTGGAGACATCGAAAGAGTCTGATCAAAGTACCAGTTCCACCAGCATTCCTGCTCGAGTGGTTCCTTAAGTCTTTAGTACCACAATTATCCAAAGACGTTGCAACTTCTGGGGTTTTCTTCGAAGAAGATGCCATCATGAGGGCTCAATAGTTTGAGCTTATCTATTCTCAGTCTGGTTTGTTATAAAACATCCTGCCAGATGTACCATGATCGATACTAGACAAAACTAGACAGAGAGTTGGACCACATGCCGATGGTATTGTTGGTTCAGCACAAACCAAGCCCGCTGAGCAATTGACAAAACAATTGCAACAATTATCTATACAACACTCAACGGCCAACCAGACTACTGCTTTGGCTGCTCCTCCTACCCAAACGTCGGAAGTACACTCCGTACAGACGACTAACCCTAAGGCCACCCAGCAGCCTAAAGGCAAGAAAAAACAATGCAAGAAGGGTAAGGGGGATAAAAAACCCACTGATAATGTTGGTGAGGGCACCACGGAAAAACGAAAGGAAAGGTATCTATGTAACTTGTGTGCGGAAGATCACCCAACTCATCTATGTCCTCGACTTGCAGAAGCCCAAAAGTTTGTCACACAGCAACCGCAAGCCGTGTTGACTAATCCCTTTCAGCATGGGAAAAATTTAACTCAAGCCTCTGCAAGTGCCGAAGGGGGCAGCCAGGAAACCTGCCCTCCTCCAAATAATTCCTCTTCCGTGAACATATATATGGTTAGGGGTGATGCCTTAATAACGACTAGAGTGCACGACTATAGCAAACCAAGTTCCTCTTAGAAGGGAAAAGAAGCCGAACTCCCATCTCTTCCTCTACAGATCGAGAAGATGTCGGGTGAAACAATGACACACATTCCAAAGGGTGCATTTAAGAAAGCTTCTCACAATCCAAATGCAAGGGCCGCCCATAATTACTCTGTGGTGGAAGATTTAGCCCAAACCCCTTGTGCAATGTCTGCTTTGGAGGTCCTCCAAAGTTTCCCTGCTCAGAGAAAAGCCTTGTTGACTGCTTTAGGCTCTATCAAGACTTGTAACCCGGGTACCATCATGCTATATATGACTGACTTGAAACCTCGTCTACCTTACCACGTTGCGTTTCAGATAGTAGTGGCTCATCCCATGAAATCTTTTACACGGAATATCTTCCGCACGATGGTCGACGAGGGCGCTTTGACTTGCGTTATGTCGTTAGCATGTTGGAAAGCCATTGTTTAGCCCAAGTTGTCTCCATCACCTACTCTCCTCACTGCGTTCGACGGTTGTTCTTTTCGACCACATGGCATGATTCCTTCTTTCCCTGTGCAGTTAGGCGGGAATACCATGTGCATTGAAGTAGAGGTAGTCGATGCCCCCCTCGATTATAACCTCTTGTTAGGTTGAAGTTGGACTTATGCTATGCAAGCGGTGGTTGCTACAATTTTTCAAGTCTTATTATTTCCACATGAGGGCCAGATAGTGAACATTGATCAATTTTCCTTCTCTATACCTGACCCAGCTTTGGAGGCATCCACGGTTCCCATGATAGATAATCCTCAAGCCGGTGTCGTCAACGTAGGAGTTGGTTTGTGCCCATCCTTGATGGGTACTTTCAATTACCCACCTCCTCATGGCGATGTCAAGTTTATATCGACTCACCACAAGGCTGAGATTTTTCATGTTGCGTCGTTCCGCACGACTTACTTTGAGGATCCATGGATTCTTCCTTCCCCATCAACCACAGTGGATGAGACAGGGCACTCCGGCATGTCCATGCCCTTGTCGGCCGCTGAAGTAGCGTACTTTTTATTCCAGCAAACTTCAGCTACTCCTGATCTGACTCCCTCACAAGAGTTGGATCCACTTCTAGAGCCTATCTGGGCTCAAGGCTCTCTTGCTACCACCGATTCATTAGACTTGGTCTTGCCTTCTGACGAAGTTGTAATCAAAGCAATGACTAGTCCGGACAAACCTTGGGAAGATCTTCATCACAAATCATATTTTCTCCCATAGTTAAGCTGAATCGAGGCCAGAGAATTCACCGTCACCATGACAGGAGATCAACCATGTCCCATTAACCTCTTAGCTACACAGGAAATTTATGCTGAGGGCAATATGGTGACTATTGCTAAAACTATACCTATCAATATCTCCCGAAACCCTGGCGTCGTGGAGAATGTCTTTGTCGGAGCAGATTTCTCCCCCGAAGAGATTCAGATTTACACGGATCTTTTTAAAGAATTCCATGACATTTTTGCCTGGTCTTATGAGGAAATGCCAGGCATCGATCCGAAAATAGTTGAACACGAAATCACAATGTATCCTAATGCTAAGCCTGTTCAACAAAAACTTTGTCCAGTTAATCCTAGGAAAGAAGCCGCCATTAAGATGGAGGTTGAGAAATTACTCAAGGCAGGGTTCATTTAACCTATCCATCTGACTCAATGGGTGTCAAACCCCGTGTCGGTCGATAAAAAACAAGGCACGATTCGTGTATGTACCGATTTCAGTGATTTGAACAAGGCATGTCCAAAAGATAATTATCCAACCCCATTCATTGACTAGATCATTGATGAATGTGTTGGTTCTGAGGCCTTTTCGTTCATGGATGGTTTTTCAGGCTATAACCAAATCCAAATCAAACCTTAAGACCAACATAAAATGACATTCATTTGTCCATGGGGTACGTTCGTTTATCGTAAGATGCCTTTTGGTCTCAAGAATGCTGGAGCCACTTTCCAGTGGGCCATGTCTTTTTCATTTCATGACCTCAAACATATAGTCAAGTCCTATCTGGATGATTTGGCATCACGCTCTTGCAAGTGCAAGGATCATCCCATGCACCTCCGACTAATCTTCAAACACTGTCGCTACTTTAGGATTTGCTTGAATCCCAACAAGTGCAGCTTTTGCGTCACGTCTGGACGTTTGTTATGTTTCATCGTTTCAACCACAGGGATCATGGTCGATCCTCTTAAGGTGGAGGCAATAATCCAATTGCCCCCCCCACTCACAATCTTACAACTTCAAAGTCTTCAAGGCAAGGCGAACTTCTTACGATGCTCCATCACCAACTATGCTAAAATCACCAAGGGATTTATGCGTTTACTGAAGAAAGATGTTCCCTTTTTCTGGGATGAAGAAGCTCAACACTCTTTTGACACATTAAAACATGCCCTCACTACCACACCTATGCTACGGCCACCTAACTATAACAAAGACTTCTTATTATATCTAGTTGCCGCAGAGTCAACCATAGGCATGGTTTTAGTTCAGGAAGATGATTCGTTTTCTGAATACGTGATCTATTACCTAAGACAAGGCCTCATAGGACTGAAACTTAATTATTCCCATCTCGAAAAACTTGCGTTGGCAACAGTTCATGCTGTTCAACGGTTCCGTCACTATGTTCTCTTTCGCAAGAACACCGTCATTGCTATCGTGAATCCATTCCAGTACATGTTGACACGACGATTTATCGGTGGAAAAATCAGTAGATGGATGGTCATCCTCCAATAATTTGACTTAGACTTCGTTTCAACAAAGTCCAAGAAGTCGTTGGTCTTTGCAGAACTTATTTCGAAGCTTCCGGTTGAGTCAGGTGACGTTGTGCCTGAGGAATCGCCTATTCGGGGGGATATGTTTTTGATTGAATCTTCAAACCCCTGGTACGGAGATATACTGATCTATCTCTAGACTTTGAAGTTCCCCACCTCTTCTTCTCGTGATGAGCGTCGGCGGATACACCATCAGGCTAAGAACTATCTCATACTCGATGATACGTTGTATCAGAGAGGTGTAGACTGTGTCTTGTGTCGATGTCTCACTCATGAGGAGGCCGTCATAGTGCTCAATGATTGTCATACAGGAGCTTGTGGCAGTCACCTATCTAGGTTGGCAACAGCCCAAAATATTTTATGAGCAGGTTACTTCTGGCCCACACTTATGAAAGATTTTATCGAGTCGGTCAAGAAGTGCCATCCGTGCCAAATCTTCTCATGGAAGAGGAGGGCACATCCAGCTCCTATG